>JAPZVO010000488.1:0-35000 GCA_029962745.1 Echinometra lucunter | reverse complement strand
ATAACTATGGAACCTTAACTTGGCCATTTATTTAGTAGGAGGATGAATTGACGCGATGACGATGATAACTGATAACTGCGGTCTTCCCGATGATGACTAGGCACCCCATGAAGACCTTTACAATAATACAATAGTAATATCACTACATCAGGAAATATTTTTTTTTCTCAAGTATTTGATGATTGTGATCAGTTCGTAATGGACGGACATTTTCAAAAATTCCTAAAAATCTTAAAGGCGTGATCAAATTAAGTGACAAGGTATCATGGATTACTTCATGGTTTATCATGGAGGGTGTCACCATCAGTGTTCTGAGAAGTACACGAGTTTGGTTGTCATGGTTTCAAATTCAAATGCAAATTGAAGAAAGGCTCAGTGTCATGGATGGACAAGACAGAAATTAAATTTGTGACCTTCTAGTACTCTTTTGCTATTGCTATCCAAATGAATTGACTTTGTTAGATATTTTTTAAGTACACATGTTAGTCAAATATCTTGGCTTCCCTATCCTCCATTTAGAATTTGAAATCGAACCCTTGATTTTGAACAGATGTCAGAAATGGTGTGTCAAGTACGGACATTCTGCTTAAAAAGTGCAATTTTGATCAACACCCATGCTGAAAATCGTTTAGTCTAAAAAAAAGTCCCTATCTCAGAACTTCCTAAAGAACCATATACATACAATTTGAGATATAAATAAAGTTGGGTGAAGTCTCTCAACATAGGATACCATGAATGTTACCCTGAACTGATCACACTCTGATGGAAAAATTCACATTTCCTTCTTTATGAAACACACTGTATCTTTCAGGATTGTTGTATACACGATTTCCTGAAAGAAGCACTACACAGCAAAATATTGCCAACTGTCAATGAGAGGAGCTAAAATATAAAGGATTTAGAACAGCCCCTTATTATCTTATTTATGTACCTTTCTGGAGTGTTTGGACCTGGATTAGTTTCAATGTCACCAGATCTCATCAGTAGAATCATTGCAAGATACAGATGAAAGAATCCAACCATGGCATTAGATATCATCCTCCTGAAGAATTGCAGTCCATTGGAAAAGCATGATGTTGACAGGAACATCTGAAATCGAAAGGATACAAGAGATATATAGAGTTGGATTCTGTTTTATGATGTAAATCTAAGTGACAAGTCAGATAATTTGGGGGATTTCTGAAATGACGATGTAACAACCTACTAAAGATTAAATCACTTTTACTGGTTTCCAGTTTATGAACAAGTATTATGTGAGCAAAGAATTCCAAATTTCTAAACAAAGGCAAAAATGAAAATAAAGTAATATCAAAGTCTTATGGATCAAAATGACCATATCAAAATCTAAGAGATTATTTGATCGATGTACAGTATTTTAACCATTCGATAATTCACATTTAGGAGAAATTTTCAACATGCTGATTGTTTCCACCAGGGTCTCGAAATATATTAGTGTTAAAACATGCTTGTTTGAATTGTCTAACCTTAGTCTTCAGAGGCTGCGCCGTCTCCGCTTGGCTGTCAGCTTGGCCAAAGGTTAAAGAAGAACACTGTTTCCTACACCATTGAAAATACACTGTCATCAAAGTCAGAAGCATCAGAAGGACTTGAGTAATAGGGGACATGACAACAGGACCCACGTCAGCAGATGATGGTAGCAGGATGGTCTGAGGAGTACAGCTGGGTGTACATGATGCTTGGGTGGGTGGTTGACAGGCTGCCATCTTTGGCTTTCCTTTCTTCACTGATTGGCATGGTGTTTGATCTTGAGTAGATGGTGGGCTTGCTTCCTTTGCTGATTCACCCAGCATTTGGTCTTGGATGTATGATGGGCTGGCTGCTGTATTTAGCTTGTCTTCCTGTGCTGACTTGCATGGCGCTTGGTCTTGAGAAGATGGTGGACTGGCTGCTGTCTTTAGGTTGTCTTCCTTTGCTGATTGGGACAGTGTTTGGTCTTGAGAAGGTGGTGGACTGGCTGCTGTCTTTAGCTTGTCTTTCTTTGCTGATTGGCACAGTGTTTGGGCTTGAGAAGATGGTGGACTGACTGCTGTCTTTAGCTTGTCCTTCTTTCCTGATTGGCACAGTGTTTGGTCTTGAGTAGATGGACTTGCTGCCATTTTTGGCTTTTCTACCTTTGCTGCTGTCTTTTCCTTTTTAGCTTTCCATCGCTCCAGGAATCTTTGGATCATTTCCTGCTTGTTAATATCTAGAGGGTTTTGGATGAATCTCCCAATCCTGACCCGCCATTCAATAAGAGAGACAGGCATGATGGAAGCTGAGGCGTAGGCTGCTTTACTTTAAATCACACCAGAGTCCAGACTTACCCATACAGCATCTGTTGAAATATGAACATGAAATCTTCAGTGAGAATGGAAATATCACATATGAAAATGTAAACATTTTCTTTCTTCATTATAACATCAAATTATGTTTTTGAATTTATGAAGTACATGTAAGTATTGTAATTTTGTTCTCGGCATCCCCAATACAAGCTTCACTTCCCAGGTGTTTGTCATCTTCTTTGTACATGAAATAAATTATTGCAATTTTTTTATGTTATTGACTGATCAGAAGGAAATAAATTATGTGAATTTCAATTTTAATTCAATTTCAAATTGAAATTCAAAATATAGTCTAATCATTGTAATGAATAGAAAAGAATGAATATTGAAAAGTTTATCCATAACTATTTCACTTTTTCTTCAAACTTAGGTTTAACCAGGTGGTGTTCTGAAGACTCTAGCTAACACCTGTATTATGCTTTATAGAGATTTCTGTCACATGAATAGATGTCAAGTTTCCAGAATGTAATATTGAAGACGTTGGGCCACAAGGAAATTCAGTTAACACATAATGCACAAAAATCTAGACTAGGGTTTATGTAGCCCCACAGTATTTCCACATGATCCCAGGGCCTTCCCTGTCTGTCCATGAAAATGACAGCCAAAAGAGCTTAATAGTGTGCAAAAATCTTGATATCAATACAGCAAATTGTCATAAACTGAAAGAGGGCACCATGTAAAGATCAGAATTTTTGCACGATTGCTTTTTCGCACTCAGCCTAGGAGAACACAATCAAGCATTTTTAATTGTTGCGGACAGTTAGGATAAGTTTATTCACATGCAAAATAAACAAAATTTTCATGCCGTTTACTTTTTTGCACAAGTACATGTCACGCTGCAAAAAATGAAATGCAAAAAAAATGTCCACACCATGAAATATTACATGTTTACAATATCTGAGAATATGTAAGAGTGAGAACTGATTCATTTAACATCAAATTCATGATGATGATGAGACAAAGGTAAAGGTATCATAGAAACTTACACCATACTATTAAATCAAGCTCTACAATAAAAGAATTTGCAAAAGAATTAGATTTCTTTATAGTGAGTAGCTACAGAATATACTGATCCACTTTAATAAGGATGATGACACACAGACACACATTGTACAAGGAATTCCTTGAAAGCTGTGAGCACTAAGCCTAGCTTAGCCGGGGTAATATTGAGAGCGCCTTGAGCACCTTGTTTGGTGGATACGTGCGCTATATAAATATCCACTATTTATTATTATTGTTATTATTATTATTATTATCATCATTATCATTATTATCATTATCATTATCATCATTATTATCATTATCATTATTATCATCATTATTATCATTATCACTATCATTATTATCATCATTATCATCATTATCGTTATCATTATTTTTATCATTATTATCATCATTATTATCATTATCATTATTATCATTATTATCATTATTATTATTATTATTATTATTAACTTTGATATTGTGAACTCACAAAAATTCAGAGAAAAGGGTTATGTATACATGTAGGTAAAAATCACAACCCTCTTGTATAAATTCACCTGTATAATTATAGAGAAATTCATTCATTACAGATCATAACTCACGACAGCCGTATCATTAGGACCATATGGTACATATAGACTGGGCATTTAACAAGAGAAGACTTTGTATGTTGAAAAAAAAAAAAACCAATGTCATGCCTTTAGCTTCTAATAAAAAGCAATAACAATTTCAAACATACAATATCATACATTGCTGTGAGGATGAATAGGAAGCACTGATATAAAATCCAATGGAATCTACACTTACCTCTACCAATATGTGGGCACAAGTACACTTGGTCAGTATAATACAAGTTTCAGCCATGCTCATCACCTCATAATAGCAAGGTTCTGTGAAAAACATTCATAGAAATTAAACAAAAAAGCAATTAAAAGACAAATAGTGCATTATTTGTTAGTTCTCTTTTAGTGCCAACTTGATAAGATGTGTTACACTATTCTACATAAAAATTGACCTCTATAGCCTCAAAGAATATGTAAATTCAGGCATGCTCTATCGCCTCATAATAGCAAGGCTCTGTGAAAAATGCTGAAATATGAATGAGTCTGAAAAAAAAATCAATTACAAGACAATTAGAGCATTAAACTTAAATTCTCTTGTAAACTGTGCCATCTTGAAGAGTATCTGATGATCTTTGATAAAACCTAGTGTTGCATATATTCTGCATAAAATGGGCTAAAGAATACCTGAATCTGGAGCTGCAAAATCTAAACAACTAATTACCAAGAGCAATGAAAGTTAGTATTGTCCAGAAAACCATCGATTCTGAAATAGACAATCATGTACTACTCATAGAGCTGATTAACACACTGAACCAATATGCAAATGCATCAAACAATATTCCTTACATTCAGTAGGAACGGTGTACCCTAAAGAATTGGAACACAAGCAGAGTAGAAATGTGTCATTCAGTATTTCGATTTTTCTATAATTATTCAAATACCTCTTCTATTACAACAGAACATTAATTTCTCTCAACACTAAGGGCTGCTAAATTTCTGCTAATGCCTCATGCTTGCTGTCCCATGGTGCATTCATTTATTACATGTGCATAACTTTATTAGGACCCCTCCACTTTGGAGAACAAAATTTGACATTGGCATTACTATCATACTTGAAAATATGTTATCGTCATTTATCACAATTTCTCAACAAAGAAACTTAGAATAATATGTGGAAACAAGATATAGAACAGATTCATCCAAACCAGAGAATTTTGTGACATTTTAGCTCCGAAAACATGGTGTGTAGCTTCATAGGTCCACCCATCATATTAGATCAATTGATACAGCATGAACATTTAAACACTGTGTGTGGAAAATCCCCAAATGCTAAGGCCATCATGCACTACATGCAAGGTGAAATACAATGACAGAAATCACAGATTGGAGGCATGCATGTACATATAACTCCTGAAAAGAAAGCATTGTCATGAACTCCCATAAAACTTGTTGATTTCCTATGCGGTCTTCCCAAATAACTCTGCCTCAATATAACTTTTGTACAAGAGTTCATTGCAGCATGAACAAGCAAAACACAGTGGGTATGAAATCCTCAAACCTCAAAGGCCATCATGTATTGTGCATAAAGTCAAAAGCAATGGTGGCAATCATAGAGGCATTAACAATTCTTTGTAAAATTAGAAAGAAGGCTTTGTCAAGAAATTCCATGGAGACTTGCTGATTTTCTATGCAGTCTTTCCAAATACTTTTTAGTGGGGGAGTGCCAGGATTTTACGCGGGGGGGGGGGGGGGGGGGGGGGGGGGAGGGATCCCACAGGTGCACTACTTTACGTTTAAGTGATCAAATAGGGCGATTAGCCTATGTAGTAGTTGCACGACAATGTCCCCTCTTCCCCAACTCCCTTTCTTTCCTCCTTTCCTTTTTTTAATCACTTGAAAATGACCACGCTATCTCCCATCATAGTGCTACCCCTGCTATAGCTACTGTGAGTCTCTTCCTTTCAATCATGTAACAAAAAAACAAAAAAAAAGACAAGTCACCAAAATAATTCAGAAGTAAACTCCACTTGTTTGAAGTTTGTAATTACCATAACATAACTACATGTAGATGAATCTTCGACCACGCATGGTCGAATTTTATGCCTCCGCCATTACCAAATCAAAATAAATGGCACTTCATATTGATTTATTTTCATTTATACAATGACATCTTTGACCGTGACGTTTGACCTTGTGACCCCTTAATCTAATGAGAGCATTGCCCTTTCCATATGCATACATGAATCAAGTTTGTTGAACTGTCAAATAGTTACTGAGTTATCACAAGAACGAACCATTTCTATGTACACAATGACCTCTATGACCTTTGACCTTTGACCTTGAGACCCCAAAATCTAATCAGATCATTGTCCCTCCCATATGCATACCTGCGCCAAGTTTGAGGTTGACCAGTCAAATGGTTGTTGAGTTATGGTGAAAACGAACCATTTCTATGTACATAATGACCTCTATGACCTTTGACCTTTGACCGTGTGACCCCAAAATCTAATCAGATCATTGTCCCTTCCATGTGCATACATGAGCCAAGTTTGTAGTCAATCTGTCAAATGGTTCTTAAGTTATCGCGAGAACGAGCCATTTTTATGTGTATTATTACCTCTATGACCTTGACCTTTGACCTTGAGACTCCAAAATCTAATCAGATCATTGTCCCTCCCATATGCATACACGAGTCAAGTTTGAAGTTGATCTGTCAAACGGTTCTTAAGTTATCACGAGAACGAAAATGGGACATACGGACGGACGGACGGACGGACGACCCGAAAACATAATGCCTCCGGCAACCACCTACGGTGGGCGGAGGCATAGAAACATAAACTTCCAATGATTTTTACTGGTCCTCCTTTTCATATTCTATAATAATTTAGAAACAATCAAGAGACTCCAACCCCAGGCCCCTCTTAAGCGAGAGATTCTCCTGCCGAGACCCCCAGCCTAGCAAACGGGAGACTATGACTCAATGTGCACGTAGCCCACATCACCAGTGCAAAGCACGAAATTCATTGTGGCCAGAGGCCACTTTCAGGGTTAATAGAAGCTCTCTGATGCTATCTTGGGCTTATTTTTTTATTAAACATATGACGACACTACATGTGGTAAAATCCAAGGATTCAGATTCATTTTTTTCAAAAATTTGGTTGGGCAGGAGAAAAAGAAGAAACACAGCTAAGGCAGGAGAAATTCAAACTCAAGCAAGAGATTTTGTGAAAATGGAGTCAAACTAGCAGGAGATCTCCTGCCGAAAACGGCGAGTTGGAGTCTGGACCATCTGGAGCTCTGACTATAAGTGTGAATGACAAATACCATTGCAGCTGTTTAAAAAACAACACCAGATATTCATAATCCTAACGAAAAAGAAGATATTGCGAGTTTCAAATGTGATTGCAGCATCAACTGTCATGCTTTCTATGTGTACCCTGTGTGATAATGGCACATGCTATCAGAGTATTCTAAAGTCATTTTGCAGTTCAGAGACTGGACCTGACAAACACAGGTTACTGGTTAAAAAGCAGCGATCTTACTCTATTTTCTTTCAAAAGCAAAGGTGATTATCATCATAGTTGAGCATGGAAGAGTTGACCATATCAGCTAGGGGGTGGTGCAGGAGCGCGCAATCCAGTCACCCCCCCCCCCCCCCCCCACAATAATGCTGGAATGTTTAAATATATAAGCTCGTTATTCAAAGTGAGCTCTTAATTGATGTGATTTTGAAAATAATATGAGATTCTCAATTTTGAAAAGGATGAATGTTTGGCAAAAAATAATAACATTGGACATGTATAAACTTATCAATAAAACAGTGTATTGTACAAATGAGAAAATAAATAATCTTTTAAAATGGTTAGCCTTTACACTTGCAAGTAAAATATGATTCTTAACAGATAATGAAATTTACTCTTTGCATTAGTCAAGCAAAGATGCTTTGATCGTTCTGAAATAAGGAGTGCTTCAAACTATACCTTCATCCATCCTATTATTTCCAAAGTCAGTATGTAACTAACCTGTGCAACACAATAACACATTATGTACACTACCGCCTAACCCATCACCTAATCAATTCTGAAATTCCTATTAACTGCATACAGGGCCACCAAGTTCCATTTAGTGGCAAAGATTTATAAAGAGTAGGAAATGATGCACACTTGATCAAAGATTTATAAAGAGTAGGAAATGGTGCACACTTGATCAAAATTTGTTACCTCTTACATGTGGGCATATGCAGGGGGGGGGGGAGGGGCAGTTGCCCCTGCAGAAATTTTCAGAACTTACATTTTCTTTACTGAAAATTTTCAAAATTCCTCAAAAGTGTACACCAGAATCTTCAATTTCAATTTTAAAAACACAAAAGTGCCCTCGTGACTAGCTTGATCACTTCGCTCGCTTCCGTGGCTCTTCGAACATTCTACGCATTCTTGCCCCCCAGGAAAAAATGTCTGCGTACAGTCCTGCTCTTCCATGAGCAATACCGTACATCATAAAATGTACATTTATAAAAAAAAAAAAATTAGTAATTGTTGTCCCCTCACGTTAAATCTGCAGTTCTTTGTAAAGAGTACATTTCTAAAATAAGTGTGACTGTTTTGATTGCAGTATTCTACAGGTATGTATGAACAGAAAAACATTGTTTCAATGCATCATTGCACAGTTTGAATTTGAAGCCATTTCTAACCTCCCTACTCTATTGCAGACATCTCAAAATCTCGTTTTTCCATTTTCCATAAGCACTTCAGGACTATACGATCAAACAGCAGATTACCAGAATACTCTTGCTATTTATGTTTCCTCTTTCCTGCCTCAATATCATTTTGTGTGGGAGAAAATTAAATACAACTAAGGAGTGGAAAACCCAGACATCATACCTTCTGCACAAACTCAAAAGCAGCCACAGATCTAAAATTTATTCATAAAAATCCTTCCAAGGTTGAAGGGCAAACATTGTCATAAATTCCTGTTCATGACTTTTGCTGTTACGATCAGTCCATAGAAATCTCAAAATATGTGGGCACAGCTATCACTTTGAATGAGTCATAGCAATTATTTTGTCATGAGAAAAATGAATAGGAACACAAGCACAGCAAACATGCTTTTGATCATACAAGATGGGTGCAAGCATCATGAGAATTCTCAACTACACCTGTATACTACACAGAGATATGTTCAAATTCTTGAGTATCTTGCTGTCAAAAGTGGAATCCACTTGTTTGTTTTGCAGCATGCTAAATGCAACTTCTTTTCACTTGTTACACAAAAAAAATGAATTTTTTTTTTAATGTGCATTTTACATTGTAGTTATTCATATTCATCCCCACATTATATGGTTTTCAATAAACCTTTCAAGGCACTGTTCCATATTCTTTTTATTTTCATCATCTCTCAGTCCATCTCTTCATTATGATGATCCTCCATTTTTTTTTAGGCAAAAGTGATCATTACAGCTTACAAGACATAGAAGAGTATTTTAATAAAGCATGTTTAACTGTGTTTACTAGTTAGGAAACTACCAGAGGTTAAAAAAAAACAGAAAAAAAAACATATAATGAAGAAAAAAAAGTGAAGAAAAAAAAAAAAATAATTAATAACATAAGCAATATACCACACAATAACAAACAACAAGGGACTATGCTTTAGGTAACCAAGAATAAACATAGAATATTGTAGATAAATAGGCTCCTTTTCTCTGCTGATAAAGTTTCAATATTACTTTCCCGTAAATGTTGTAAACTGCTTCCACCAAGGATTTCATTAAGACAATTGAAGAAACTTTTACAATGGCTGTCCCTATTCACATCAATTCTTACATTTTTTTTTATTACAGAAAGAAAATCTGCCCTAAGCAATTTTAAACTCCCAAATTTAAATGAAAGTTGTGACACCTGTGGTCTCCTATTTGCACTGCTTGACAAAGAAGTTCTGGACCTGTGGCCCTCCCCCTCCTCATCTGTAAATGCTCCATAGAAGACCTTTCCACCGCAGGATGATAAAATATCTTATTTCCATATTATCCTTCTAACTGAATTTCAATAAGATTGATTCATTGAAATTTCAAGTTTTATTTTGGATTGTCGATCTTGCTCCTCGGAAACTAATACATGAGTTTGGGAACACTACTTGCCTACTTTCAGCAATAGAATTACAGAGGAAGCGCTGTGGCTCAGTAAGAGCAGTGGTCTCATAACCGGGAGTACGCAGGTTTGAAACCAAGTGGATGTGCTAATGCCCTTTGGTAAGGTATTAATCCTCATAATACCAAGTACTTCAGAGGCCACTGTCTGACTGCATGAGCACCTGACGATTCAGTCTGCCTCCATCTACATGTATATATTTATGTCAGACAGTGCCAGATGGCTGCAATTCAATTTTTTGAGCCAAACATGTCCAAGTTTAAAACAGCCAGCGCCATCTGCCAATGTCTAGATACGTCTGTAAACCAGCTGAAGAACGAATTTCAAAAGTCCAATAAACGTACGCATTCGTTTCTCAGCCAGTAATGTTCAGCCAATGTATAGGCCTAAAGCTGTGTGAGGTTTACTCCACCTTGCTTTCATGTGATTAGCAATTGTAGGAGTTTATTTTCTATTCCACCAACAATCATGCATAACATGATTGGGTATGAAGTGACATTGATGGGTTTATAAGATAACGAGTGTAATTAACCAATTACTTACTGCAACCAGGTGGGCCCTGTATTAAGCCTATGGGAATCAGAGCATAAAGTAATCATTGCATTGAGAAAAAAAATGTACATTTTGCAAAGTACTTCACCAAATATTGTCTCATTCAACATGAATGAATTCACAATCCTACACATAAGGGGGGGGGGGCAGTCTGGGGCCATCTGTAATCTCATAAAGTATCCAAGTACAACTCTGAATCCATTTAACTTCATACACCTTTTCAAATGGCTTATGTCGAAAGGGTGCGTGCACGGAGCGGGATGGGAGCAGGGAGGGAACGGGGATGGCCACACCCTTTCGAGAGAAGCACCCCCCCTGGTTGTCTCGAAAGGGTGGGTTGCGTGTGGGGAGTGAAATTAATGCACCCATTCGTGGAAACCCGGGAGGCTTGTCTCGAAAGGGTGTGTTGAGTAGTCTGAAGTACCAGCTGGTTTATTTTTTTTTTGTTAATGTAAGTGAAAAAAAATAAATAAAAGGAAAAAAAGTAGGAAAGGAGACAGGCAGTTGGCTATCACCTGATTGGGGGGGGGGGGGGTGTCCAATGATCCCCAAAATATGTATGAGGGAAAGAATTCCCTTTTCTGTCTGCTAGAATATTATGGTGGGATGCATAAAACGGGAGAAATGTATGCTCCCCCCCCCCCAAGGAAAAAATAAGGAAATATGCATTTTGTTTATGAGTATTTTTACACTCAAAAACGCACAAGCAATCTTATGCACCCACATACACACACATACGCACACACATACACTTGCGAATACGTTCCTTCAGTTTCTTACTGTCGCAAATTAAAGATGTGCATGATGGAATGTGCATTTCCAAAGGACAGATGAGCCAGAATAGAAAGTCATATTTCCATTTTATTTGAATTCAACAAGGAGGGACAACAACATTGTGCACTTCAAGCAATCAAGCAATCACAACCAAATTAGACAAGAAGTTTTTTTTTTGTGTGTATGTGTGTGTGTGTGTGCATGCTCTCACGCGAGCATTCTTGTGGGGTTTTATGTGCGCTTCACATACCCCTTGTGGGGCATTTTTACTTTGTGGGGTATTTTTTCAGGACCCCACAGAGTAAAGTCTTTCAAATGACTGTATATTCGGTGTCCTATGCCCTGCGGGGCATTAGAAGTGGTACCCCATAAAGGACTCTTTGTGAGCGTGTGCTAAAACTTGCACACGACTTTTATGGTAACATCGTAAGCACACCGCCGGGTTGTTATCACTGAACTGGAATAGCCCCATCTGTTGACGAGCTGATACGATACGAAACGGATGCCAAAATCCAAACTCCATCTGAATATGAACAATATTGCCAAACTGTTGTTGAAACAGATGACAAAGTCCAAACTCCACCTGAAGAGGAACAATATTGCCAAACTGTTGTTGAAACAGATGACAAAGTCCAAACTCCACCTGAAGATGAACAATGTTGCCCCAACTGTTGTTGAAACGGATGACAAAATCCAAACTCCACCTGAAGATGAACAATATCGCCCAACTGTTTTTGAAACTGGATGACAAAGTCCAAACTCTACCTGAAGAACAATGTTGCCCATCTGATGTTGAAACGGATGACAAAATCCAAACTCTACCTGAAGATGAACAATATTGCCCAACCGTGTTGAAACCGATGCGGACTATTGCCCATCAGAGGATGAACAGATAGCCCAACTGTTGTGGAAACGGATGCGGACTATTGCCCATCAGAGGATTGAACACCAATCGGTTGACGGGAATGATGTGTTTTATCCGACTGTTAAGCGAAGTAAAGAAGGGAAGAGAGTTACAATAAGCATCAGCATGTTACTACTGCGGTCAATTGAAGACTAAAATTTCCAAGCATCTCCTAGTGTGTCATTGTGACGAAACAGAAGTTGCCCAAATAGCAGCATTGCCCAGAAATTCAACTGAGAGACAAATCAAATTTGAACTACTACGTAACAAGGGAAACTACTATCACAACATTAAAGTCTTGAACACTAATGAAGGTGAACTTATCCTAGTGAGGAGGCCAGGGGATAAGGATATTTTTGATCAGGAAGATTATGGTCCATGCCCTTATTGTCTTGGATTCTTCAAGAGGAATGATCTATGGAAACATACAAGGTATCTTTGTCATGGTAAGGATTGTGAAGAGACAACAATATCTGCAGGACAGATTAAGCTGGAATCCGATTTACTCCTAGACAAGGGGTCAGGAGCATCAGCATATGTTAAGGAAGTGCTAGCAACAATGAAAGATGATGACATTACTATGATTGTGAAAAATGATCCACTAATCATTCAACTAGGTAACCGTGAGGGGAGAAAGTGCACGGGAGTAGATTCACAAAAGAGGAAACACTATGTTAGTCAGGAGATGCGCAGAATAGGGAGGTTGCTACAAAACCTCAGAATGCTTGATCACAATGGGCAATCCACGCTGGATCAGTTTATAAAACCCAAAAACTTTGACAGGTTCATAGAGGCTGTGCAAATTACAGCAGGGAGTGGTGAAAGCAAAGAAAGCTCACCGTCACTAGCTTTGAGGTTAGGAAATGCCATATCAAAGGCAGCAATGATAAAGAAATGTATGGCATTGAGGATGTATGATGATAATCCCACATTAAGCAAAGAAAGGGAGCAAGGAGCAAAGAATTTCATGACTATGAAGAATACTGAATGGGCAGAGAAGGTATCATGTGAAGCCTTAAATACCATGGCAAAGAGAAAGTATGAGAAGGTAGTAGAGCTCCCTTTATCTGATGATTTGAAGAAGTTCTCAGAATTTTTACAACAGGAGATAGAGGTATGCGAAGACCTGACAGATCCAACAACATATAGGAGATGTGAAACCCTTGTTTTGGCAAGACTTACGACATTTAACAAAAGAAGAGGAGGAGAGATGGAGCAGCTGAAGTAAGTTTAAAATTGGTATTAAATGGGCAGAATGCAAGAGTATCAAAAAGAGTTTTACAACATATTTCAAATTGTTTCTAATTAGGCATATAATTTATTTCAAATACATTTATTTTATTTCAAATACATGTCATCAAAAGATTTTTCTTTAAAAAGCCAAATATGTGCTTTTTCCCTATTTACATAAACAGTATCTTTTGGAGATGGGTGCATTTATGTGTCTTCAGAGGTTGCAAATTTGCTCTTTTATTTGCAGTTTCTATCAGAGAAAAAAATTACACACTGGAGATAAGGGGGCACCTCAACAATATGAATATTTCACACATGACTTCAACCTGATTCATCCCATCTGGTACTGCAAGCAATTGGTTCAGGCCACCAAGAAAGTGTGTCTAAATAAAGTACCTGCACTTTAAACTGCACACAGCATTTGGAAATGATGCCATCCATACAGGGCTAAATCTGATTAAACAGTTGGGAAAATAGATCAAGGATTTAATCTTATTTCAAACTTTTTGACTACAAAAAATTCTGTATCATCGTTACAGTGCTCGTTTTGTCTCATTACAGGAGATTTTAGGGCCAAAAGATAACATATTCCCTTGGGACAAAAAATTGGTGAAAATATGACTAGTTGTGGTACAACCCCAATTACAGTACAGGCCCAAAGTTTGGGGCCACCCTCAGATTTGAAAGAAAATCATACAAAACACTGCATTTGTTATCATTCAAATGTATTGATGCTAAATGAGCTATGGCAGTTACATTACATCACACAAGCATATTTCTAACCCTTTTTGAGTACTTCTGTGAACCCCAGTCGTTTTTTCGTAATTTATTCAAATTTATGCATGCCTTAAAAGTAAGAATTATTTTTGACATTCTGAAAGCTTGTCTGATGCTTGTCTGACATAGCAACAGATGATATAAGGAAACTGGATTCTAGCAATTGAATTTTAATTAAAAGAGCAGGCTAAAGGAATAACTCGTCTCTATAATATTCCCGGGAATGAAACATCCGTAAATTTGAATTCATTAGGAAAATGGTCTGTTCCAGTCCGTTTATGGAGGCCTAAGTGACATAAAATCATGTTATGCAACAAGGACACATGCTACATAAATATATAAAGTGACGTCAGAAGCAGAAGACAAGCATTACCGTTGTTTCCAGCAAGAGGAATAGGAAGTTCACTGCTTGAGATATAAGGGCTGATGTGAATTCTGCCAGGGAACAGCCCATCTCATTGACTACAGTGAAACACAGGCTAAGAGTGACTGGATTGTTGGGATGTTTCATTCCCGGAAACATTATGGAGATGACTGCTCTTTTTAAATGAAATTTAATTGCTAGAATCCAGTTTGCCTATATTATTTGTCAGACAAGCCTCAGACAAACTTTCAACAACAAAAAACAACCTTTGCTTTTAATGTATGCATAAATTTGAATATATTATGAAAACCGACTGGGGTTCACAGAAATACTCAAAGTCGGTTGGAAGCATGCTTGTGTGATGTAGTGTAACTGCCATAGCCCATTCAGTATCAATACATTTGAATCAATGCAGAATGCAGTGTTTGTATGATTTTCCTTTAAATCTGAGGGTGGCCCCAAACTTTTGGCCTTACTGTAAGCTTACACACGTGTATTACAATCATTGTCAAAAATTGTTGGAGCAAAATAAAAAAGCATCGCTGCATGATAATGCCACAATTTTAATTTTAAAGCACTGAAAGAGCCTCTTTTTGGTCATCAAGGCCAAAGCCTTCCCCAACCAGTGATCCCCTCCCCAAACCCCTATCACAATGTTAGTTCCTTCCATAGACACAACACAACACAAGAAACAACACTTGGTGCTTCAGCACTGTGTGAGGGGTCTGAGGAAAGCATTTTGCTCCAACACTTTTTACAAAGATTGTAGTATAGGTAGGTGCAGTTCACAAAATTGCTTTGTACATTCAAATGATTTGACCATTTAAACTGAAATCTTAAATGTGACCCTCCACGACAAAACGACCAATAATTCAGAAATTTTGTTTTTTCTGATTTTAACTGAATATGAAAGCCCAGCTTGTAAGCTTTAAAATGATATAAAACTTGATCTTTGTTAGAATCTTAAAGTTACAGTATGGTCTCAAAGAATAGCTGAATCAATATTTTGCTCTGCAGTATCAAGTGTCATTTTAAATCAGTTGTCCTTTTGAAACTTAAGCAATTTGTAAACCTAATTCTTGTGATTATTTCACAAAACATTCATATTGGTTATTTCTTATATAGACTGAAATCATACACAGAGAGACCAAACTGGAATGCAGTAGGCTCAGGCATAGAAGAAGTGAAAAGTCCCTATCTCCACTGGAGCAGCATCTAATGAATGATCTAGACATGGTTTACACTAGAGGAAAACGTGGACGTAAGGTACCTGTGTTAATTCCTCAAGATTGCAAGGCAACAATGGATAAACTTGTGGCTCACCGTCATGAAGGAGGCATTACAAAAGATAATGTATACTTCTTTGCACGGCCTGGATGTCAAACCTCCCTCCGAGCATCAGACAGTCTTCAAGCATTGGCTGAGGAGGCAGATCTAATGAAACCTCAGCTCATTCGCACAACAAAGATGAGAAAGTACTGTGGGACGGTGTCGCAGATATTGAATCTGTCAGAGAGTCAGCTAGACTGGTTAGCTGATCACATGGGCCATGACATCCGAGTGCATCGGGAGTTTTATAGATTAAACGAATCGACCGTCGAACTGGCAAAGGTTGCAAAGCTCATGATTGCAATTGATGAGGGCAAGGCTGGAAAGCTAATAGGAAAAAACCTGGATGAGATCGCCGAAGGGGGTAAGCAAAAAGTTCATTTTTAAAACTTGTAATAAAGATTTCATCGAGTTAAGAATGATTAGAGTAATGGGTTTATTATGTATGAGGAAAAATCACAGTGCAGTTAACACTTAAGTGGTCAGGAGGGGGGGGGGGGTCCATATGGACCCAACAATTGATTCTTGCATGTCAGTCAGAAAACACAGTGGTTTTTCATCGCCCTTTTAAGTATTTGTCTAACTTAATGATACGCATTACCTGGTGGCCAATAAAAATTCCCATTCTCATGCTAATTAGCTTGAATAAGCATTTTCAAGGATGCTCTCAAATTTGTCTTGCCCATACAATTGTACTAGAACAATTTTGAAAAAAAATTATATCAGAAAAGTATATGAGACAAGTTTTATTGAAAAATTTTATTGGGAAATATGTTTTCATGCGGAGGAATTCCCACATCCCAATGATTGCCTTACTGTTGAAAGGGATGCAGAGGAATTCCCAAATCCCAATGATTGCCTTACTGTTGTTTGAAGGGCTACAGAGAAAATCCAAATCCCAATGATTGCCTTACTGTTGTTGAAAGGAATGCAGAGGAATTCCCCAAATCCCAATGATTGCCTTACTGTTGAAAGGGATGCAGAGGAATTCCCAAATCCCAATGATTGCCTTACTGTTGTTGAAAGGAATGCAGAGGAATTCCCAAATCCCAATGATTGCCTTACTGTTGTTGAAAGGGATACAGAGGAATTCCCAAATCCCAATGATTGCCTTACTGTTGTTGAAAGGGATACAGAGGATTCCCAAATCCCAATGATTGCTTTACTGTTGTTGAAAGGGATACAGAGGAATTCCCAAATCCCAATTATTGCCTTACCGTTGTTGAAAGGGATAGCCCCAATCCCAATGATTGCCTTTCTGCTATTGAAAGGGACATGGAGGAAATCCCAATTCTTGAAGATTGCCCAACTGTTGTAGAAACGGATGCAGACTATTGCCCATCAGAGGATGAACACACATCAATTGACGGCAATGATGTGTTTTATCCACACCCCGGATCTATACCATTATCTTTTGGAGCATATATTTGATTTGTTCTGTGGGGTGCATTGACACACACCCCGGATCTATACCATTATCTTTTGGAGTATATATTTGATTTGTTCTGTGGGGTACATTGACACCCACCCCGGGATCTATACCATTGTCTTGTGGGGCATATATTTGATTTGTTCTGTGGGGTACATTGTCACACACCCTAGATCCATACCATAGTCTTGTGGAGTATCTACATGTATTTGATTTGTTCTGTGGGGTACATTGACACACACCTGGGGATCTATACCATTGTCTTGTGCAGCATATATTTGATTTGTTCTGTGGGGTACATTGACACACACCCCGGATCTATACCATTGTCTTTTGGAGCATATATTTGATTTGTTCTGTGGGATACATTGACACACACCCCGGATCTAAACCATTGTCTTGTGGTGCATATATTTGATTTGCTCTGTGGGGTACATTGTCACACACCCTAGATCCATACCATAGTCTTGTGGAGCCTTTACATGTATTTGATTTGTTCTGTGGAGTACATTGACACACACCCCGGATCTATACCATTGTCTTTTGGAGCATATTTGATTTGTTCTGTGGGGTACATTGACACACACCCCGGATCTATACCATTGTCTTGTGGGGCATATATTTGATTTGTTCTGTGGGATACATTGACACACACCCCGGATCTATACCATTGTCTTTTGGAGCATATATTTGATTTGTTCTGTGGGATACATTGACACACACCCCGGATCTATACCATTGTCTTGTGGAGCATCTATTTGATTTGTTCTGTGGGATACATTGACACACACCCCGGATCTATACCACTATCTTTTGGAGCATATATTTGATTTGTTCTGTGGGATACATTGACACACACCCCGGATCTAAACCATTGTCTTGTGGTGCATATATTTGAGTTGCTCTGTGGGGTACATTGTCACACACCCTAGATCCATACCATAGTCTTGTGGAGCCTTTACATGTACCGTAAACTGGGGTGGCTTTGGACAAATTTTAACTATTTATATCAATATCTTCATTATGAACAGAGGAATTCTAGGGGTAATGTGGGGGTTGGCAAGTACCAATAAAGAGGAAATCGTGTTATATAGAATTCCCTGCGGTTTATTTTATTTCATGATTATTTTTTTGGTCAAAGTTTGTCCAAAGTGACCCCGGAGTTTGGGGTGACTTTGGACAACCATAAAAATCCCCTTGCATAATCACCTGTACAGCTAATTGTCTAAAGTAAACCTCCTTATGGGGGAACTATGGACTACAATACAGTTTTTTTTATTCTTAACAACTCCAATTTGTTCAATTTTTTTCAACAGCCACCAAATAATGACTTACAAGTACAACTTGTACATACGTTTTTGTGGTGGTATTTTGGCTACACATGTAAGAACTTTCATTTTAAAGAGGCATTAACAGACACTAGGTTGCACACTTTTTTTTCAAGATTTTGTAATTAAATTTGATATTTTGAATTCTTATAAGCCTAAATATTCAAAATAGTAAATGAACAAATTTGAAAAAGTTGTAGTTAAGCAGGGCACTGCATGAATTTTCTGCGGACCTGTTACTTGCGATTAGCACTGTTAGTAGTTGAGCACCTGGTTAGCTTTGGACTACAATACAGTTTTTCTTTTTTAAATCTTAACAACTCCAATCTGTTCAATTTTTTCAACAGCCACCAAATAATGACTTACAAGTACAACTTGTACATGTACATACATTTTGTGGTGGTATTTTAGCTACAAAATTTTGCTAACAATAAACATGTAAGAACTTTCATTTTAAAGAGGCATTAACAGACACTTGGTTGCACACCTTTTTTCAAGATTTTGTAATTAAATTTGATATTTTGAATTCTTATATGCCTAAATATCCAAAATAGTAAATGAACAAATTTCAAAACGTGTTGTTAAACAGGGCACTGCATGAATAGTTACGTAGCTGTCGAACATTTGGTACTCCTTTGATGTCCAAAGTCACCCCGTATGTGAAGCCGAATCATGGGGTGAAATTGGACATGACCTATTTTCAGATTTGCAAGGGTGGTCAGGTATCAAGACTATACAGGTGGGTTTATGATCCCTTTATGTTCACTATCCAGCCAGTAGGCTTGCGCTTCCATTTTTTATGTATTTCTGGAGTACCAAAAGTTTGACAGCCATAAAATCAAGCATTTTATGGACCCTGCAAAGAAAAGTACAAAAACAATATAATGCAATGAAATATACAATAGCACAATGGTCATTCATAATATTCACACATTCCCCTAAAATAAAATACAGAAAAAATACTGGAAATACCACAAGGAAAAGAATGTAAAATGAAACAATACTTTTTTTCTGTTGTGTCCAAAGTCACCCCTATGTCCAAAGTCACCCCAGTTTACGGTATTTGATTTGTTCTGTGGAGTACATTGACACACACCCCGGATCTATACCATTGTCTTTTGGAGCATATATTTGATTTGTTCTGTGGGGTACATTGACACACACCCCGGGATCTATACCATTGCCTTGTGGAGCATCTATTTGATTTGGTTCTGTGGGATAGATTGACACACACCCCGGATCTATACCATTGTCTTTTGGAGCATATATTTGATTTGTTCTGTGGAGTACATTGACACACATTCTGGATCCACACTGTTGTCTTGTGGAGCACATACATGTATTTGATTTGTTCTGTGGGGTACATTGACACGCACCCTGGATCCAATCAACTGTCTTTATGTTGCATCTATTTGATTTTTTCTGTGGGGTACATTAACACGACTATGAATCCATACCATAGTCTTTGGAGCTCATATTTGATTTGTTTTGTGGGGTACATTGACACATTCCCTGGATCCATACCTTAGTCTTGCAGGTATCTTTTTTTATTTATTCTGCGGGGTACATTGTCATGCACCCTGGATGCTCACCATTGTCTTATGGGGCTCATATTTGATTTGTTCTGTGGGGTACACTGCCATATTCCCTGGATCCAACCTTTATTTACCAAAAGCAAGGCTCCACATTTGCTTTTTACTTGGTGGCCTGAAAATCAAATTTGGTGGCCCCAAACAATAGCAAACTTTACAGTTTCCAAATTTTGCTGGCCCCAGACCTCAGGGCCACTGCTAATGTCAAGCGCTACCAAAAGCCTTTGTTTATGAACTTTCGAGCAAGGTATGTAATGAACACGATTGACAGGTACCTTTATGCACTATCCAATTCCGTATCTGTCGCCCTTTGCTCAAGAACTCATCAAAAGTTGAAAGTAAACCCATCATACTTTTGTCTTTGTTTATATTTTGTAGAACTATTTTTGGGCTAATTTTTTACGTACCAAAGAAAATCAACACCCACGCCAGTAACTATGTGCAGCAAAATGCACTGCATGATGTGTCTCTTACGCAGGTTTAATAAGCATGCTTTTTTTACTTAAAATCCCTGATCTATTACAAAATAAGACCAGGTGGTGTTTATGATGGAAAAAAAAACATTTTGAATTGTCTTACAATATTTGAAAGGTTAATCTGTGATGGATATCTCTGTTGCAAAAGGTAGAACACATATTTATTTTGAAATATTGAAGAAATCTCAATTTCAGGCTGGAACTGTAATAGGTTTAGTCTATTCCTTCCTTAATGACAAAAATCAAGAATTTGAAGAAGTATATACATGTATGCTAAAATCTTATATATTGCTTTCTTGGATGAGTTGAAAACCAATCTATAAGTTGCAGGATGAAGTCTTATTTCCAAACAAACTATGCAATTTTTTAATCAATTTTAATAATAATAATAATAATTAAGACTTATATCGCGCCAAATCCACTCTGTAGAGTGCTCAAGGCGCTTTTTAGGAAATTATAAAAGAAATTAAGAAGAATTGAACAGAAATGTTTTGAGGTAATTTTTGAAAGTTTCAGAAGTCAAGCACTGTTTGATGTTATGAGGGAGGCTATTCCATAGCTTGTCAAAGTTTGAACACTTTTTGGTTATTATGCCTCACTTCAAAGGTAGATTTCATGTAATGGTATCAATTGTGTATTTTTATGTATTTATTTATTTTTGTTGTTGACATGAGCCCAAAATGAAGTTTGATGAAAAGTAGTGAGAGTTGTGAAATTTTACTGGTATTTTCCTACCTCTTTTATTATCAGGATACAATTGATTCATATGTGTATCAGAGTGAAACTTTCTTGACAAAATTAAACCTAATATTTTTTTTTGCCAAGAAGATCTGGGTTTGTCCTTTGACCTCATGTTAATGCACTTGCTGCATTTCATTTTGCAGTAATAGAGAGTCAACATGTAAGGAGCTACCGGTACCTGTTTAAAAAAATTAGCGACTTTTAGGACCCGTGTTAGACACCTGATGTGCCTGTGTACCAGATTGTGTAGTTACAATATTTAGTGATTTTATTTAGACCAGAAGACATCAATGAATCTTGGAACCCTTGGTTGATAAGTCAGTTGGCTTTTATTTACACAAGAGAAATGAATAATTTCGCAATTTCTGTTAATTTTATCCCAATTTTCATCAAATATTCTATCCCCATACATGTAGATAAAAATGGAATTGTTGTATACATTAGTAGACAAAAAAAAATTCCTGGCTTGAATGCTGGTGACTGGAACAATTCAGACGATTGTAAGATGAAATATGAAGCAAGGGACATCAAAATCAAAGTAAATGATAGGCTTATACAGTGATTTAGAAATTTTGGGTAGGCCCTGGTCAGCGGTACAGATATGCATGGAATGGCTCGGGTTCAAAGGGTTAAGAAAGAAGACGCACAAGTCATTGTGGGTCAATATAATTGAATTGCTTTAATATCAAAGATTGCGATTTATTATGCATTGTATTTTTTCCTTCTTCAATGAGAAGACATAACAAAAAATATTTAAAAATTCAGTGTGCCCAAGAAGGTTTAATATTTTATGGTAAGACTGGATACTGATTGTATTCATAAGTTGAATTTGTCATTTTTTTTTTATTTCAGACATAGACATCCATGATTTATTACAAGAACAACAAGAACCAACAGGTAAATTACTATAAGCAAAGTTTAGATACCTTAAGGTGGAATTGCACCCCGATACTATTTTTGCATTTTACTCAAAAAGTAATACCACTCTGGTCAAGGAAATTATAGATAGGGACAAAGAATCCAAATACTATACTGGAATTTCAATAACTCAAGCTGAGCAATTCATTACTAGTGAGAAAAGGAGGAAAATCCTAGCAATCCCTCATTTTCTTTTATAACTGACTTGTTTTTAGAAAAATACAATAAGTTACAGATTTATCAAGGGGGTGCAATACCACCTTAAGTGTAGGCCTATTAAGGCTCTAACCCCAAGTCCTAAATCAAATCCTAATCCATAACCATAATGTCAGTTATAGAACCCTAAACCCTAACCCGAGCTAATATGTCTGTGGGCATATTTAGTGTGTAGCGGGAAATGGCATGGAGGTTAAGTGTCAAGTTTCCTTTGACATGCTTCGCTTTTTACCAAACTAAATTTTCTATACCATGTAAAAAAAAAAAAAAAAAAAAAACACTTTGAAAGTTATCAAAAGCCTTGGAAGGTACTCAGTAATGAGTGGATTTTGTGGGAAATATTACCTTTTAAGATCCATGTCAATATCACAAACATTACAAATCATAAAACAGCTCATGTGGTCTATTGGAACAGCACATGACACTGAATCAGAAGGTTGTGAGTTTGAGCCCTGCTATGGCCAACGAGTAATGTTCTTGGGCAGGACATTTAATCCTAATTGCTTTGTGAAGCATTATCATGGGTAGTTACAAGAAATATAGTCAAGGGGCACGATAATTGTAAGGCAGATGGCAGTTGGCTCTATTTTAGTGATAATAGAATATATGGGAAGTGCGTTGATATGGGGACTTGATCTTTGTAAAAGCACTGTATGAGAGCCTAGATTTCTTTATTTTATTTTAAATATATATATATATATATATAAATAACGCATCCCAAGACGCGTTGTCATGACTGCAAGATGACAATGGCGAATCTCCGGCTCCAAAACAGGAAAATCTGAAAAGGGCCTCACCGCCAACAGTCATAGGGTAGCAGTAAACAGGTAAAAAATACCTAAATAAAAGTGAAAATTAGTCTGCGTGGCATCTGGAAAATACAGGAATCAGAGTTTGTAGTAGAATGCCATAAAAAATAAAATCATAGATTTTAAAAGAAAACGGAGCATAGCTCTCGAAAATGAAAGGCGAAGTCACACTCTTCGTCAGTGCCCACGGTGTGACAAAAAGATGTAAATAAAAATCCGTTTCTGAAACAGACGAAAAAACACGTTTTGTTTTGCGTTTGATTGGCAGAAAATTTTGGTCCTCCATCACCTGGAAATTTTTGGCTCTGCCCCCCCCCCCCCCACAGCAGGCTCCTGTTATGCCACTGGCTTACCTTATAACAGATACTGTCTTGTGGGGCAGGCCTACACTTTAGTTGCCTTGTGGGTTACCCGGGTACATACCCCACTAGTAGAGGCCCAGAAGGTATATCTGGAACGCACAGAAATACCCCACAATCATGTGCCCCACAAAGGCGCTGATGTGAGAGTGTGTGTGCATGTCTGTGCGAGTGCAAAAGATTGCTTCTGCATTCTTGAGTGTAAGAATACTTATAAACAAAATGCCTATTCACTTTTCTTGGAGGGGGGGGGTGGGACATACATTTCTCCCGTTTTATGCATCCCACCATAATATTCTAGCAGACAAAAAAGGGGGAATTCTTTTCCATACATGTATGTATATTTTGGGGGATCCTTGGACCAGCCGCGGATCCAGGATTTGATGAGGGGGGGGGGGGGCCATGGCCATGGAAGATTTTTTTTGTAATCTAGCGAGGGATGCATACAATTTTTTTTTGCATGTGTCGTAAAAACGCTATTAAGGGAGTAGGCATATCCTATTACACAATTAGACCTACAGGTCCAAAAATTTTGCAACAAGCAAAAAAAAAAAAAGAAAGGTTGTACATTACATTCCCATTCGCCATTCTTCTTTGTTTTTTGGGGGGCCCCCTTTCTACTCTGGGGGGGGGGCCAAGGTATCCAAAATGGTAAAAAATGGGTGGAAAAACACAAATTTTGGGTTGGGGGGCCAAGGCCTGCACCCTCCCCCCCCCCCCCCCCCCCCCCCCGGATCTGCACCTGCTTTGGATACCCGATCAGGTAATAGCCAACTCTTTTCTTCTTTCCTACTGTTTTCTTTCTTTTTTTTTTTACTTCGTTAACAAAAAATGGCTGGTACATCAGACTACTCACCACACCCTTTCGACACAAGCCCCCGCCCATTCCCCCCCCCCCCCCCCCCGTTTCCATGAATGGGTGCATTAATTTCACTCCCCACATGCAACCCATCATTTTGAGACAACCGGGGGGGGGGCTACTCTCGAAAGGGTGCGGCCACCCCCGTTCCCTCCCCGCTCCCCATTTTGGGTGGCTGTTGGAAAAGAAAGTCAGTTTTTCTGTTAGTAGTAAACAGCCAAAGGTCTAAACACACTCGTTCCATGCAAATGCATGACTTCATATATTTTGCAAGGAAATGGGTGAATATCTGTAATTCTTAAATTGTACAGTCTGAGATGATGAGCTGGATGACCTTAGTTATCTTTTAAGGCCTTATTGTGAAATAAGTCACCTCTCGTCTCTCGTGTGCGCTCGCATTGTGTACAAAGTCTATGAGAGTGGAAAGAAGTCACCAGCACTGACGAAATAAACAGCAGAGAATGGGCTGGTGACTTATTTCTCGATAACGATGCCTCTTTTAATCTTATCTAATTTAAGTTTAATTCAATTTGATATTTTGTCAAATATACCTCTATATCCAGTGATTATTTTTAATCAATATTATCTTACTCATGTTAACATTCTTGTCTATGGTAATTGGTCAAACACAACACCTATTTCTAGACACTGCTGCCATTGTTCATCGACGGAAAAACTTCAACATCACCATACCACGAGACGGCACTAGCACTGCACTCTGTCTCTAGCCCCGCGTAAGTTTTGAACCATACCACGTATAGTCTACACTAACTTTGTGTTGAAATGTAACTTGGAAGTTGGAGATGCAAAGGAATTCTTAACAGCACTGTACCAATAAATGTCTTACCTTTAACATACTAAATTCCACATCATATTGCTCTTGAAACTTGTGCGGTCGTTGTCATTCACATGCACCTTACTTCAAAGACCAGGTAATAACAGTTTATGACATCAAACTTCAGTCAGAAATTAGTGTCAAGTGACGCAGGTGATGCAAACGCACAGTCTAACTCGAACCATGTGCAAGTGCAACACACAACTTTTTACTTCACCGCTGCATCACTGCACTGCTGACACTAGTGACAGGGCCAGGGCTAGGGCTGGGGTAGGGCTACCATTGCACCATGTACTGCACCCTCCGCTATACCACTCCCTGTCTCTGATTTGCTCCTCACAGCCAGCAAAAGGGCCGTGTTTACCCGGACTGACCATCACAAACTTTTGAGTAGGGGATTTCCCATCCTGACATCATTAGCCAAGATTTTCGTACTTAGTCTTGGCAAAGAATATTTGGTCTTGGAACTTATTCACTAGGCGTAGCTAGGGAGTGGGCAGAAGTTGGCCATACCCCCCCCCCTCCGTTGATCGGCGAACAAAAAAAAAACCAAACAAACAAACAAACCTTCCGGCGCCACAGGCATGAGCCATCGTCCCAGGTTGATCGGGTCGCGCGTTTCTGTTTTACACCGTAGCCTAGGCAGTTTTTCGATTAAATGCATCAAACGTGCTGGTTTCAAAGTCTAGGTTTCGTTTCCGCACCATAGAGATATCTGTTTGGTTTTCAGCTCTCCTACGCCTAGCTGCACATGGCGATCACAAGTGTATGTGTACAGAGAGAAAATTAAAGAAAAGCCCGAAGAAAAGGCAAAGAAATACAGAAGGAAAAGGGGCCTTCAAGGAACTGAAGGCGAAGAAACAGACGAGAGGATTGCCCAAAGAAATGTAAAAAGAAAGATAGATCCATAGGCCTAGAACTAGAAGTCCATATAGGGAAAGGTATAGAAACAAGAAAAAAAAATTACACAAAGAAATAGTCACTCCGTACATAGCCTTTGTTCTTTATTCATGTATTTCTTTCAGGGCTGCCAACATTGGATAATAGTTGAGAGTGAGATTATACGAGAAGCGAAGTGCGACGGAGCGAAGCGACCAATCCCGACCGAGCGAAGTGAGGGAGTAGGGGAGGGTGTGGAGCTTTTTTATTTTTCAAGATCTGGTGCATACTTTACAGAGTATTTTACCATATACCTAAAGGCATTATAAAGAGAAAAAAATATACAATTTTACATGCAAAGAAAGTGATAAACATGGAATATCCACTTGTTGAAATGCCAACCATGTCTTTATTTGGTTCCCTTCTCTGTTTGACCCAGGTTTTGGATGTAGGTACTCTTGGGTGCAGATGATGGGAAGATGCAACAAGCAAGCATCCAAACAGAGAATTTCTTGTATAAATAAGGCCTCCTCTGTTGCCATCTTCATTGTCATTATGTCAGTATGTTAGGGTCAGGGTGACCAGATTTTCGATACTGAAATACGGGACTTTGGTGGGCCTCGACTCCAGAGCACAAGCCACAATATTTAGAGCACAGTGAGCGAGCAAAAATTATGAGAATCATCTTCATTCGCATCCGTCTAAAAGTTGATGCCAAACAAAACTAGTGTATTCAGCGGAATCCCATTATGAGAAGGGTAATTAAATTAGGAGGAGATTCTCATATTGATTCTAATTTCTGCACCTCTTCCCGTGGATGAGGTGTTTTATGTAGATCTACAGTGACACAGTCCTGTATTCTTTTTCAAACAAATGAGGAGGCCATGTTCGTTGATAGATTTATGGTTAAGTAAATTTGTAGATAATGAAAACAACACTGGACTCGTATTGCAATTTACGCCAGTATTTGGTAAGGTTATAAATGATAAAATGATATTTTCAATATACTTCTCCATTAGGTTGGTTGACAAAAAATGCATCCTGGGCACTTATAGTTCCAAGGTGCAGATCAGAATTTTCACTGAAGTAGGCCAACATCGACAGAAGAGGGAAAGGGTGCAAAATTTCTAGATTACCTCACTTTTTGCTTTGCCATTCAGCGGTTGGCCTCTTCTTGAGAAAATAGATACTAAAGTTGGTACAGTGATGTTACACTTCAGTGTTTTTCAGATTTTCGTCCCCACCTTGTCTAATCAAAGAATAAAGAATCGCTTCAAATTTGTTAAATTGTTCTCATAATTGGCGCTGAAGATGCCAAGCCATTCATGTGGATCTTGATTGAAGTTAACCAGCTCGTGAGTCTTTGTTTAGTGAAATATTGTACTTTGTGCATTTCTACTACTAGTAAAGTACAAAAGCGGGGAGGGGTATTATGTTTGTGCAGGTAATGAATAATCAAATCTAAACGAGCGAGCGATGCAAGCGAGCAAAAAATATTGAAATTATATACATGTACTTCTGCAGGATCATTTTATGAATCTACTTTTCGCTAAATATTCATTATTTCAACAGTAAATTTGAAATACGGGACAAAACGGCGTCCCGGGGAGGGTTGTACGGGACACGGGACAAACGGATCAAATACAGGACTGTCACTTAAAATCCGGGATGTCTGGTCACCCTGGTCAGGGTATCGATGCATATAATATAGCCTAGCCCTACTATGCCCGGATCAGATCTTACCATAGACATGATAGAGATCCTATAATCTCTATGGATCTTAAATACCGGTACGCATGCGCTCGAAACGAGATCGAGGGCTTTCGACAAAAGGAGCGAAAACTTTCACAGCTTTCGACAAAAGGCGGGAAAACTTTCACAAGTTTTTCAGTGCTTCTTAAATTCTTGAATTGGTCGCCATTTTATTGAAATCTATCATCTTTTATTATTACATTTAGTTATTTCAGATTCCTGCATGAGAAATTTCATGATTAGCGTGAGAGCGTGAGAAATTGGTCAAATGAGTGAGTGTCACGCTCAATGCGTGAGTGTTGGCAGCCCTGGTATTACATGCTATATAAATGAAACAAATTAGTTTGCCACTGTTCTTTTTGTAACTTCGAAAATGAAACTATTGATCATTTCTTTTGGAAATATGTCATAATACAAGATTTTTTGAGTCACTTGGAAAAAGAATTGATAATGTTTGATTTCTGGGTTCTTGATGAAAAGACTGTAAAACTTGGTTTATTGAAGAAAGATTGTGTTATGTTCAACCATGTATTATTAATTGCAAAGAAGACAATATATATTAGTAGACTTAAATCGACAAAACCAACAGTATATGATTTTATATGTTTATTACTGAATTCGTATAAAATGGAGAAATATATAGCTAAATGTAATAACAAAACAGCTATTCATGACAACAGATGGCGGGTCATGACCCGATGGATAACCAGCGTAGAGTAATAGAGACTGGAATATGCACTATGTGAACATTCTGTATGTATTTTCCACTTCAAATGTATACATTTGTATACACTTGTAATTATTTTTGTATTGGAAAGTGACCAAATGAATTTCTGTATACGCCAATATTTTCGCGTACAGATATTTTCGCGAATCACAGGCTCACAGACATTTTCGCGAGTTGTTAATTTCGCGAGCACAAGTTAACTTATTTGTTCATGAAAGAGCCATATCGGCAGATCCGAAGGATTTGTTTTTTGATTATTTTTTCCAATACCATCACACTCGTAGCTTGCGATAAAACAAAAAAAGCTGTCATAAAACCCCTGATTTCTTGATCTACAGCGCATTTTCGGCGACTCTCTTTCTTACCACCCCACTAGAGCCCCGCACGCTTTGGAAAAATGGCACCGATTCTGCATTTTTGGTAGCAGAAATGGGCTTCTCATAGGGGTTTTTTAAGTGACCATGTACGGAGCTAACTTGTGGTGAGTGACATTTCTCGTTGTGTTACTAGTATTTCATACTACACACGGAGAAGGACTGCTGCACTTTCCGCATGCACTTGCATGGCAATGGCAACAATGTGCTGATGACGCCGATCCGAGAAGCTGTACGCGCGGATATTTTCGCGTGTTGTTAAATTCGCGATAGGTGAGTGATGCGCAAAATTCGCGAAAATAAAACCACTGCGAAAATTCAGCTCATACAGTAGCATTTCAAAAAAACAAAACCAACAATCTGCAAAACCTTGATATTACTACAGGGAATTGTCACAGACTGAAAGAGGGTACCACAGAATATAAGAGTGTGAGAACTGATTCCTTTACTTTCCAAGTCCATGATAATGAGACAAAGGTACATAGAAACTTAAGCCATACTAAACAAGCTCTTCAATAAAAGACTTTGCAGAAGACTTGGATTCCATAAAGTGGGTAGCTACAGAATGAAGCATGGTACAACTACAGAATATGTTTAAATGTGTAAAACTGATTCACTTTAATGACACAAAGGTGCATGTCGACATTAACTTTGATATTGTGGAACTCATAAAAAAACTCAGAGAAAAGAGGTTATAGTGTGGGTAAAAATCATGATTCCCTTGCAAATCGCCCTAGGCCCTATATATCATGAAGAGATGCACGTAGAGTCTACATCAATGTACTTTCACTCTTCACTGATTGGAGATCATAACTCAAGACTGCTTTTATTTATTAGAGTATAGAATCTACATGTGTTGCTGATCAACAAAATCAACTACGTATGTAAAAAAAAAAACATAACTGTCAGTCACGCCTTTGGTTTCTACTCAACAGAAAGAATGATGTCAAGTGTATATATACATTGCTATGAGGTTGAAAAGGAAGCAAAGGTTATAAAATCCAATGGAATCTTCTTTTCCCCAGGAGTATGAAAAATATATTTACCTCTTCTGATATGTGGGCACAAGTATGCTTCTGCAGGTACCATGTAAACTCCAGTAGTCATGCTCTATTACTTCATAATAGAAAGGCTCTGTGAAAAAATGTTGAAACAGGAATGAAACAGAAAAGCATTAAAAGAGAGAATGCATTAACTGACCTCTCCTCTGAACTTGGGGTAACTGAAAGGGAAACCATTCATTCTTTGCAATAATCCAGCGTTGTATTATTCTGAATAAAAGTTTGGCCTTAACAGTCTAAACTATTAACTAAACTGTTTACTTTGGAGTTGCAAAATTCAAACAACTTTACGAAGAGCACTGAAAGTTAGATTTTTTTCATAACTGCTCACTTTCAAATAGACAATCCCTTTTAGGATGAAGTAAAATTGAGGAACGGAGAGGGTTGATATGGCAATTAAGGATCACTGGTGATAATTCTTTCCTAATATTTGCCTGTGTGGATTTGTAAAACATAGATTCATATACATGTGTAGCTGATCAATATGACTGATGGGCAAATTGCACATGTATTCATCAAATACTTTTGCTTCAGTACAGTAGTAATGGTAAATATAACATACATGTACCTGGAAAAAACGTGGAAACCTACATGTAGCATCTATAGAAAGATGCAATCTACATCTAGCCAGGGCTACCAACATTGGATAATAGTTTGAGAGTGAGATTATACGAGAAGCGAAGTGCGACGAGCGAAGCGACCAACCCAACCAAGCAAAGCGAGGGAGTGGGGGAAGGCTGTGGGAGGGGGCAAAACCCCCCCCATCCCACGGTGTGAAGCTTTTTTATTTTTCAAGGCTGGAATTGTGTGACTTCTGGTGCATACTTTATAGAGTATTTTACACATTCTACCATAAACGCATATATGAAGAGAGAAAATTATACAATTTTACATTGCAAAGAAAATGGAAGAGAAACACGGAATATCCCCCCACTTGTTGATGAAATGCCACACTATGTCTTTATCTTGGGTCCCTTCTCCTCTCGTTTTGAACACAGGTGTTTTGGAATGTAGGGTAGCGTCACTTTGGGTTGCATATGATGAGGTGAAGATGCACTAGCGCCACAGCAAGAATCCAAACAGAGAATTTATTGTATCAAGCCTCCTCCTGTTGCTATCTTCATTGTCATTATGGCTGAAAATGTTCCATATAAACATAAAGAATTCATGTGTGTTGTGCGTATACGGTATGGTACAGGCTGGTCATGTCATGTAGGGTATCGATGCATATAATATAGCCTAGCCCCACTAGGCGCGGATCAGATCTTACCATAGAGATCCTATAAATTAATCTCTATGGAGCTTACACTCGAACACACACTCGAAATGAGATCGAGGGCTTTTGACAAAAGGCGGGAAAACTTTCACAGTGCTTCCTAAATTCTTGAGTTGGTTACCGTTTTATTGAAATCTATCATTTTTTATCATTATATTTTAGTTATTTCAGATTCGTGCATGAGAAATTCATGATTAGAGTGAGAGCGTGAGAAATGGTGAAATGCATGAGTCTCACGCTCAATGCGTGAGTGCTGGCAGCCCTGATCTAGCTTTGATTTTTCTATGATCATTCAATTACCTTGTCTTTTAACAGATCATTTATTTCTCTCAAGTTTCAGGAATGTGAGACTTCTGTATCACCTCTTAAACAATAAACAGTTCAGGAGAAAGCTGTTTGTGATAAAATGACACGTAAAATATTCACAAACATGGAAAGCATGATTCACAATCTCTTGGGGTGTACAAGTATACAAACAATACAGAAAGTTTTAAAAATAGCTTTATGAAATAGTTGACTGGCTCTCAATGAAAGCTTTGTTGGGTCAATCAAGTGATTCAGTGCTTCTCAAAATATTTTCTTGACAAACTATTTGTCTATTTACAAATTTTACATAGCAAAATCATGTCCCAAGGAGGTGTCTCTGTGTAATAATATATTATGCACTTTAAGTCTGTGATCTTAAATGTTTCCTGAACTATGGGCAGGAAGAGAATTCAGTTGGACGCAAGCAATGATATGGCATGAGCAGGCATGGATTTAGCTAAAGGAGACTCGATCTGAGCCTTTTTATGCAGGATCATCCTCTATCTGGGTATACCGGTAACTGGGGCTCCCTCCTAAACTCTCTGCAAAATCAGTATGGGTAGCAAAATCTATCTAAAACCACACCAAGTACTGTGGAAGAAATTTTACTTGCAAGCTTTTTGAAAGGCAATTTTGTTCATAAAATTAATTTGAGATCACACACTACTTGACAAATATATGTAATCAACCAAACCACGCTTCATAGAATTACACATAACTTGGCTCAATATAATTTTAGTACAAGAGATCAGTGCAGCATGTATTCAAACACTGTGTGACTAAAATCCCCAATCGTAAGGCTGTCATGCACTGTGGGTAAAGTCAAAAGCAATGGCAAATACATGAGGTATTCATAATTCTTTGTAAAAATTGAGAAGAAAGCACTGTTATGAAATGCCTAGAGACTTGTTGATATACTTTTAAAGGGGGTACCCAATGTTGAATAAAAAGTCCCACAGGTCAGGTTCTTTCCATTTAAATGAATAAATAGGGCTATTTATGTAGCTGCTTGACGCCTTCCCTTTCCTTTTGTTTTGATCTCTTGAAAAATGATAGGGAGTGGCTACCCCCCCCCCATGTCCAGTGTTATAGCTACCATTAGTCTCTTCATTCAATCATGTCAATCAATTTCAATCACGTAAAGAAAATCAAAATTATAAGTAACCAATTTAAGGTAATCAGAAGTAAACTCCTCTTGTTTGAAGTTTGCAATTACCATATCACAAAAACATTAAACTTCAATATTTTACTGGTCCTCTTTTCATATTCACTCTTCCTATTCCTGTCAGTAATAAGGTAATCAATCTTCTGTCTTCGCCAATTCATAACAATTGTTTAGAGACCTCTCAACAGGGAGGTTGCCAGTGTTCATTCCGTTAAGACAATCTTTCATATGCAAACCGAACAAAACACGCTAGAGCCTCTCACTATATATTAACACAACGGACAAAAGAAAGCGGACAAAATAAACAACCTCTCATTCTACCCTTCACAAGGGTCTGGTAGTCAAAAAGAACATCCCTCACTGCTATTTTCTAAAATATGGGGAACAGGTGCCACATGCATATTCACCTGGAACTACTGATTAAACATAATAGCTGTGAAGGGATGTGTTTTGACTACCAGATCGAGCCATTGTGAAGGGCAGAGTGAGAGGTTGTTTATTTGGCCCGCTTTCTTTGTGCCATGTTCATAGTGTCTGACTGAATGATAAATACCACTGCAGCTGTTTAAAAAACACCACCAGATTTATCCTCCTATAAATGAAAAAGAAGATATTGAAAGCTTCAATGTGATTGCAACATCGACTGTCATGCTTTCTGTGTACCCCCCCTCGGCGGGGGGGGGGCGGGGCACTCACATATATTGATGGTACAGGGAAGTGCCACTTTGACGACCCCCTTTTTCAGACCTCGATTTCCGTTCCAAAGCATAGCATTTTCTTCTTATTTAGAAAAGAACAAAGAAAACCGTTCCAAAACATAGCATGTTCTTCTTATCAAAGAAAAAGAAGAAAACAAATCCATTCCAAAGCATAGCATGTTTTTCATTTCGCCGTTCCAGCTGCATTGCTCTGTTTAATGAGCTTCATTATTGGTGAAAAGCGGCCCACACCGTTTCGCACATAGGCCAGCCAGCGCTGTCTGACCATCGCCTCTGGGCGAGCGCACCTGGCACCCGTGCCACCGGGCTAGCAGCATGCACACATACCCATTCCATAGGGATACATAGGCACTCACACGCAGGCGAACCGTTCCGAAGACCCCATGTTTTCACAAACATTTGTCGTTCCGAAGCCCGTTCCGAAGCCCATTCCGAAGAGACCCTCCTTTTAACAACAAGCCCGTTCCAAAGCCCCCTTTTTTTCTGCTTGCCCGCAGCACATACCTACCACTTTTGGGTGATAATGGTACATGCTATCATCGTATTCTAAAGTCATTTTGCAGTATCAAATACAGGACCTGACAAACACAGGTGATGGTTAAAAAGCAGCAATCTTACTCTATTTTCTTTCAAAAGCAAAGGTGATTATCATCATAGTTGAGCATGGAAGAGTTGACCATATCAGCTAGGGGGGGTGCAGGGAGTGTGCACTCCATTCACCCCCCCCCCCCCCACAATAATGCTGGAATGTTTAAATATGAGCTCTTTATTGAACGTGAGCTCTTAATTGATTTTGAAAATATGAGATTCTCAATTTTGAAAAGGATGAATGTTTGGCAAAAAATAATAACATTGGACATGTCCAAACTTATCAATAAAACAGTGTATTGTACAAGTGAGAAAACAAATAATCCTTTAAAATGGTTAGCCTTTAGACTTTGCAAGTAAAATATGATTCTCAACAGATAGTGAAATTTACTTTTTGCATTAGTCAAGCAAAGATACTTTGATCCTTCTGAAATAAAGGAGTGCTTCAAACTATGCCTTCATCCATCCTATTATTTCCAAAGTCAGTATGTAACTAACCTGTGCAACACAATAACACATTATGTATAACATGAAACTTCAACCCATCACCTACTCAATTCTGAAATTCCTATTAACTGCATACAGGGGCACCAAGTTCCATTTATTGGCAAAGATTTATAAAGAGT
>JAPZVO010000487.1:0-36067 GCA_029962745.1 Echinometra lucunter | reverse complement strand
ATACACAAAGAAGGGAACCCGGGTAGACCCATCGTTTCGACCATTGGATGCCCGACTGAAATGATCAGCGAGTACTTGGACGGGATTTTCTCTCCCCTTGTAGCTAAATTGGACACGTATGTGAAGGATTCATCAGATGCCCTCAAGATCTTTTAAGCTACGCAACTGCCCTCACAAGGACCACGATTCCTCCTCGCGATGGATGTCTCCTCTCTCTACATTGATATACCAATGGATGAAGGTCTTCGAGCCATCAAGTACTTTCTACACAAGGTTCCTTCACCCGACCGCCCAAACAACACTACGGTTCTTCGGCTCACTGAGTTTGTATTTAGACCTGCTGCATTTCAATTCAATTGGGGATTCTATCTCCAGAAGAAAGGAGTTGCCATGGGAATTAAAATGGGGCATTCGTGCGCCTGCCTCTTTGTCGGTTTCATCGAACAGGATATCTTGAAGAGCTTCCATGGCCCTCAGCCTCTTCTTTTGAAGAGATAGTTACATCGATGCCCCTTGGAGAACCCGAAGGAGCTGACTGCCCATTTCAACAGTTTTCATCCGTCCCTCAAAATTTACACATAACATTTTCTGAGGATTCCATCCCGTTCAACTCCGAATAGATGGCCAACAGATCAAAACCAATGTACACAACAAGCCTACTGATGCTCTCCGCTACCTCAATTATTAGTCATCTCACCGACCCAGCTACAAGCAGTCCAACCCATTCTCACAACTTATACGGCTCCGACGTCTTTGCAGTAAGGACCAGGACTTTAAACAGCGATCGGAAGAAATGATAGAGTTCTTCCGACAAAGAGGCTATCCAAAGCAAGACACCCGCAAAGCCTTTTTGGAAAGCTTCCAGTCTTAGTTGTCTAGCCACTGTGGAACCAAGTCGCAAAGAAAACAAGGACCGGGTACCTTTGGTTCTAACGTACCTCCGTCGACCGAGAAGAGTCCACAGTCATGAAGAACACGGGCCATTCTCCATGAGGATGAGACAAACCGGCAGATCTTCAGGAATCCATCATTTGTTGCTTACAAGAAGGATCGTAGTCTACGCAATTTGCTGGTGTAGTCAAGGCTATTATCTACACCCAACAATGAAGAGAATCATGGGACCGTCAAATGCGGAAGAAACAGATGCAACACCTGCAACTTTGTATCACAAGCAACCAACATCAAGCCTCCTAAGTCGACCTGGCATATCAGGGACCATTTCACATGCGCGACCACCAACTTGATATGCTATTGTGTGCACATGTGAAATGCTATACATCGGTGAAACTAAACGGAGGATGGCCGATCGCACCTATGAACATCTACGCTCAATCCGACTGCACACGACAGGGCTTCCAGCTGCACATCATTTTAATCTTCCGGGACACTTCATCAGCAACTTCAAAATCTGCGGCGTCATGAGATGTTCTGGAGCAACAGATGGCGAGCGGAAAATCCGAGAAGAACGGATCCACCGCCTAGGATGTCTCCAACCAAACGGAATCAACGCGGCCTTCCACTCCTTCCCTATGAACTCCTAGTTTCTTCGTCATTGTCCTTGCTTCTCGTTTTTTTTCCGGTTTGCTGTCGTCTTCTTCTTCTCATTTCTTTCTTTCTCTCTCTCTCTCTCTCTCTCTTGGTTACTTTCTTTCTCGCAGGCTTCTTTTTCACTTCTTTTTTAACTTCTTACTTCTTTCTGCCTCCCTCCTTTCTTTCTTTCTCCCCCATCTATTTTTTCGCCTCTTTCCCTCTTCTTTCATTTTTGAGCTTTTTTTAATGTTTTTTTCTTTGTTACGTAATGTGCGCTAACGCCTTGGGCTTCAGCAGAGAGTGCCCGCATTTTACTGATCATGATAAACGACACATGTTCAAATTGAATCTACATCAAATAAAACACTTGATAAAGCCCTAAGGTAGAAAATTCGTGAAAATTCTTTGTTTAAGGAGTTTTTCATTCGATTTTGTGTATACATCTATATATATATATATATATATATATATATATATATATATATATATATATAAGTGTGAGGATAAGATAGTCGAGACACGGACGTTGCTGTACTTCAAAACTTTATTCAACAAGCTTTCAGCCGAACCGGCTTTCTTCAGGTTTTTGAAGATACAAACATAATAATTATATGTCATGTTACACATATACTTCACTTTCGGTAAGCATTATTATTTTACACATAACTTATGCATTCGTTCATTAGTTTATTAAGTTACTGGTATTAAGCGTAGCCATGAAAATGTATGTTTGTGATGTACATGTATAGCATTGTTGTAGAATGTGTGTTTTGCAATTGCCTACGGCACGCTCACACATGTGTAACATGACATGTAATTATCATGTTTGTATATTCAGAAACCTGAAGAAGGCCGGTTAGGCCGAAAGCTTGTTTTGAAGCACAGCAACGCCCGTGTTATATATACGTGTGTGTGTGTGTGTGTGTGTGTACACTGAAAGAAATGAAAATGGGAGAATAATAATTGCGTAGCTCCCTCAATGCTCCCCAGAGCTGTCATTTATTTTAAATCAAGGGTTGAAAAAAAATGCCTCCGCCGGGAATCGAACCCGGGTCACTGGCTTAGAACGCCAATGCCTTAACCACTAGACCACAGAGGCGGGTCAGCAGTTAGGCGTGACCGAATCCAATTGACCGACAGACAGATTTCCAACCCTTTTGATCCTTTGTTTTGGTGCAGATGAGTTAATGAACAATTAGAAGGCGCGTGCCGCAGTTGGATCTCAGCTAGAAGCCTGGATAAATGCCTAAGTCAGAATAAGGGGACAATACATTGAAAGAAATTTGACAAATGCAAACAACTTTGGCAACTCCCTTGTAAATAATAAACACTGAAAGAAATTGATTCAAAATTGATGACAGTTCTGGGGAGCATTGAGGGAGCTATGCAATTATTATTCTCCTATTTTCATTTCTCTCAGTGTTTGTTATTTACAAAAGGAATTGCCAAAGTTGTTTGCATTTGTCAAATTTATTATACATTCAGGCGCACGATTGTACTTCCACTACCGACGTAAAGACTGAAACTATAATCTTTTGGTACCCTATGAATTATGTATGAGACAAAAGTTCCATCGGGCACTGCGATGCGTAGTACACTAAACCAATGCGAAAGTGAAATTGATCTTTGCATATCGTTGTTTAAAAAACGTCATGGCTGAATTTTTTCCCTACTCAAACCTGTGATATATTTGGGTATTTATAGACACTCATGAATGTACAAGTGACACGCCGGCTGCCTGGTTTCAACTACACAGTCTTTCATGTGGTTTATTCAGACTTCGACACAAGATTGCGCTATTACAACTCATCCCTTCTTAGAGAAAAGGTCACTTTTAACAAAATACAGTAGATGACACATGTATTGCTTTCTATTACAACCTCTGAAATATAACAATACACATCAATTGTCACAGGGTATGTTTGGAATATTTGTATATCTGTAGAATTGTCATGAATAAAATATGGTTACTCTTGGCAAATCTAACTCCAACTTTGTGTCTGGTAAAACTGTGTCTTGTTTCATGTCTATTCTTTCTTCTTTTTCTTGCTTTAACTAACCACTTTTGATTTTTTAACACTGTATGCAACATATTTACAAAGTAAACTTGACTCTAACATAGAACGGAAAAAAACATTGTTGTTTTTCAAAAGTTTGAACTATCACATTGTGTACATAAACACAAAATTTGTTTTTGTACAAGCCTTGCGGAAACATAATCAAGTACACTGTAATCATAAATGAAAATATTCATTCATTATTGGTCCAAAGATCTGAATCTTTTACTGACTTACACATGGAATTACTGCATTCTGGCGGTTATGAGTTGAGTTGATAAGACCTTTTTTTTTCTCTTCTGTATACAACTGTAGTACATGATAATGATAATTATATCTGCTCCTACAAAAATCCTGACATTAACAAGAATCAGTAATATTTTCATATATGGTTCATAAAGTTATTAACCTGAGTACAATGCAAACATACCTCATCAAGTATATGCACATGGATTCCATGACATATGCTCCGCCGACAACTGCTCCGAAAATTCCGACAAGTGCTCCTCGACGATTGCTCCGCCGACATATGCTCCGCTGACATTTGCTCCGCCGACATTTGCTCCGCCGACATATGCTCCGCCGACATATACTCCGCCGACATTTGCTCCGCCGACATATGCTCCGAAATGACGACATTTACTCCGCCGAATTAATTGTAATCATCAATAAATTACTGATAATTCCACTCTGCTGCGACAATTGATCATGATTATATTGACAATTATTGTTTTCTACAATCATTTGGATATTTTTGTCATAAAAGCGCTCTTCTCCTTCTCATTCTCATCCTTCTTCTTTCCCTTCGTATTCTTCTTCCTCTTCTCCTTCTTCCTTTTTCTCTTTGTTCTTGTTCTTGTCCTTTTCTTCATCTTTTCATCATCTTCTTTACCATTTTCTTCCTCTCTTCCTTTTCCCTTTACACTTCTCTTTTCCCTCTATCTTCTGTCTACAAAGTTCATATCTTTTATGTTCCTATAATTATTGTGTTGACTGTTATATATTATGATGTCTCTTCTAATCACGGTCAATGTTGTCTTTTTGTCACTTGCACTATTATGTATATATTTTGTAAAATCATTGGTAATTCAGCCTGCTTCATGGCTGCGATGATGATATGTGAGTAGAGACCATTATTATATTATTATTCTCATATTTTCAAACATTGTAATTTCTTAATTCATTGAATGCAGATCATAACCGCGCAGTGAATCAATCTGCTTCTAATGTATTCTTTTGATAATTGCAGAGGGTCATGGAATTTTGCAATAACCAGATTCTCAGCTTGTTATGTCACATTCATTTACAGTTTTTATGGCGATGCATCTCATCTACATTCTTTGTATTCCTGGTGTATAAAGCAAGTTAAAGCAAGTTGTTTAATTTGTATTTTGCAAATTTAGTTATTAGAGCAAAGGATTAATTTCATTTACTTCCCCTGGGTTAATATTTCCCCCCAAATCTTCACAAACTTGGTTTTTTTTCTCTCTTAAAAAAAAAATTCTACGGGCATCTTCAGTACATTTTAAATTCAATCTTCATAATACTTTTTTTCACATGTAATTGCTCCTTGCATGTATATTATTTCAGTTTTCTTTTAACTCTTAATACAATAGGAATATTGTCTTATCTTGTAAATATGACGAGTCTTCGGACTTTTGCCATGTGCCAATTATTTCCTTTTACAATAAAAACGAAATTGAACTGAATTGAATTGAATTTGAGTTGAATAACAATGTAGATTGGTCAAAGGCAAGAATAAACAAAAAAAAGGAATATTATGCGGTAAAAACATTAAAAAATTTTTTTTTTAATATCCCTACCGTGAGAGGGGGGATTAACCCTCTCCAACAGCTTCCGCCCGCTCGGTCGCTTCGCTCCCTCGCCTCGCGCCCCCGCCCTGTTGAAATTTTTTGGCTACGTCAGAGAGTATGCTCTCCAATTCATTTAATGGTACCGATGGAGCAATTGTCACAGTAAAAAAGTGTTGTGTCTTCGAAATTGATTCGGCAGAGGCAGCTGTCACAGGCTTACTTCGAACCATCGGGTCTTCGCGTCGGGCCGTGTAATCGCGTAATGCGACCTTTCGTGAAAAAAACCCCCTTTATTTACGAAAGGTCGGGTTCACCGTTTGAGAAATATACCAGTTAAATCTACGAAAAGTCGGGTCCATTAACCCGACACTTCGTAGAAATTAGCTAGCAAATATACGAAGGGTCGCGTCCTTAACGCACATTTCTACAACAAATAATTTGACGAAAAACGGCTTGAATAAAAGCTAGCATTGATTCGCACAAAGTCAGCCTTTGCCACAGAAAGTCCAGAGGTGAGTACAGTTTAAATTTCGCTAATTTGTCAAAAAATAGAATCTATTCCTAATGAGTTCAACATTGTGCTAGATCTACGTTAATTTCTTTATATTTTCAAAGAACTGCTCTGAGCTGTATGTCATGAAATTATGTGCTAAAGACTCACGAACTTTGTAAACTCTTTTCATCGTCGGCAGCTCATTGTTACCGCTGCACCCTGTAACGACGCAACATCTTGCCCAGACTTTCGGGCGGATTGCCTATGATTGTAAATGCAATGCAAAAACGGTTGACAGCGAGATTCAACGTTTATTTTATCCCACCTACATGCATAGTATGTTGGCGAGTTGACGAATCAGTTATCCTAAATTGCTGCATGATGTATAACTGTGTAAAGCAAGGGGGAGGGCGAGGCGGGGTCTATGACTGTGTGTACAGTAAGCTCAGATTTCAAACTCAAAGACAGCATCAGGAAGCATAATGAGACTAGGTATGATTTAATCCAGCGGTGTAACAGGGCTGCGTTTCACGAAACCGTCATAAGTCTAAGTTCATGGACATCCCTAGAAACGCGTGTTAATTCTACAACACGCGTTTTAGTGGATGTCCAAGAAGTCAGACTTATGACGGTTTCGTGAAACGCAGCCCTGGTTCCTGTTATCGGGGGGGGGGGGGGGGCAAAATTTCTAGTAACTTGGTCAAGAATCAGTGGCATAGCTATGATTTCATTTGACTTTGAGGGGGGCGGTAGTGTGTACACAAGGCATTCAAAACAGCACGCGAAGCGCACTCCATAGGGGGGAGGGTGCAGGGAGGTAGAGTACCTACATAAGGAGAGTAGCGACATAGACGTCCTACTTCTTGGGAAACAAAATGGCGTTCAAATTCTTTCTATTTCGAACACCCGTTTGCTTATCGGAATTGAATAGAAATGTTGCGTAACAGGGAAACAAAATGGCGTTCAAATCTTGGGTTGTCGCTACTCTCTTTATGTAGGTACTCTACAGGGAGGGAGAGACTACCGCCCCCTTAAGTGAAATCCTAGCTATGCCACTGATTCTAAATTTACTTACCAGGAAATTTTTGGCTCTGTCCCCCCCCCCCCCTTTCCTCCTTTTTTTTCCCCATATCTCTTCTTCTTTCTCCCTTTTCTTCTTTCTTTCCTTTCTCCCTTCCTTTTTCTTCCTTTCCCTTTCTTTCATTTTTTTCGTGGTGGTTTGGTGGATTTTCCCACTGAAATCCTTCAGGGGGAACTCTTTCCCTCCCTCCCCTGCCCCTGGTTGTTACACCACTGATTTAATCTTTTATTTGTTTTGACTTTGTTCATCAGATTGAACATGCCTAGGTTGAAACTTAATGCTGCATTTATGTCTGCATCCACATCAGGTTGGAGATGTAGGTGATGATTGCTTGTTGACTGAGACTGAAGAAAGTTTCTGCAAGATATGAGTTAGTCTACCACTCCAGTTATGGAAGGTAAGTGAATTCTGCATGAATTTAATAAGGTTGCTACATGTACAGGTATGTCAATATTCAGCCAGGGTTTAGCATCATTTACAAGGCCATTGGCCTTGGTTGCGAATACACCCATTCTTAAATTTATTTGTAAACCCTGGCTGAATATTTTTTTTTTATTATTATTAATGTCTCCTTTGAAAATTTCATCAGTCTGGCATGATGAATATTTTTCTTCCTTGATTTTCATGGGCACCAGGATCAAAATATCTCACCAACATTTCTTGCTTACACTTCATTAAGAAATGTATTGCTTAGTCAAAGCTAAATAATTGTTCAGCTTTACTTGTTCATTTTTGCTATACAAGCAGAAACTATATCTTGTTTTCTGATTTCCTCTCATTTCATTTGCAAGTTTGTTTTTTATTATTAAATTTCAAGTTGAGATATTCATTGTTCAATATGTGTATTGTTCTAAATTTTTGTTGTATAAATTTCAATTGTATTTTGAGTTCTGTGAAATAAACTAAAATGATTTATAAACCTTGGTCTGCAAAGGTAAATATTGAGTGCTCCCACTGTCCATAATTTGTACATGTACTTTGCATTTATCCTAATTCAAGTCAACTTTCAATCTCATTTTTTTTCTTTAACAGAAAGAATTCAGCTTCTACTCTTCATTGCATTGGACCCCTGCTTTGGAGATCTGTCTCTCAATGAGTGAGGAGTCATGGCCCTGTATGCAGCAGGGGGGGGGGGGGGGGAGGGGACGGGAGCAGTAGCCAAACCCACAATTCAATTCAATTCAAATTTATTGATATGCAATCAACAATTTTGGATTATTATCGACATACAAAATGTTGTGCAATGTCATTAAACAAAGTTACAAACAAATAATTGCATTATTTTTTAAACTAAACCCCTCCCCATAGGTGTGTGCGAATTATTTGAAACTCTTACAGCAGATTATTGTTTCATTTGAGGATTTGAAAATTCATAAATTCAGTACAGTGTACTAGTAATTGGAATTGAATGATGAGTATGTAAGTTTCAAAATTACTGTTTTCATTTGCGTTTTAATCGATTTTTATTAATTTCTTCTAAAGGGATGTGGAATAGCTCATTCTTCCTGAGTTGTGCACAACATCTGATTATGAGCTCTGTTAATGATTTATTTACAAGTATTATTTAAAGTAGAGAAGGATTCTATTGGGCCTTGATACATGTTGGCAATTTGAATTACTAACATTTGAATGGTAGTGATGTAAAACTCTATAGTCTGTTCTTTAGCTTGTTGTAAGTTGTGAATTGTTATTAGTAATATGAAATATATTTTACTTTTAATTGATGAATGAAGGCTGATGTAGTTTCCTTTTTATCAGAATGAACCTATTTTAACATGTAGATGACTGTAATCACCATGCAGTAAAATAATCATTACATAGCAAATTCATTTTTTTTTTTTACTACAAGTGTACTTTGATATTGATTGTTTAATCCCCAGCAATTTTTAAAAGAATGTGATAATTGTAATAATGTACATGTATCCGGGACATGTATACATGCACATCTAAGAAAATACTGAAGCCCCCTCTTATGAAATGAATATGGGGGTAGGTGAAAAATGAAGCAACCAAGAGGGTGTGTCCAAGAGAGATGGAAAGGGTTGGAAAGAGAGACAGAGATAGATACAGGAAGAAAGAGATGAAAATTCAATTCAGGCGAGATTATTTGATGAAAATTCGAGGGTGTCCAAGAGAGAGAGAGAGAGAGGGGGGGGGGGGCAGAGAATGGGAAAGGATGGAATAGTGGAGAGTTTGTGAAGGAGATAATTGCAATGTATATGTGTTTTGTGTTGATTAAATTTATCAGATTTTCAAAGTGCATTATCCTTTGAAGATCAAGGTCCTACATCTACAAGCCATATATACCTTTATGGATATTAATTTACAAATTCTTTGGTATAGATCTTCCCACGCATTCACCAAAATTTTATCATCACACGTGATTAGCCACCCTCTTCCCCCCCCCCCCCCCACACGATCAGTGATAGTAAAGAAAAGATATATATTTGGCATTTCCATGGAAGTCTGTTAATACGTTAAAATTCAACAGTTTGGAACCTAATTATAATGAAACTGAACAGGGGCGTAACAGGTACCTGTTATCAGGGGGGGGGGGGGGCAGACCCCAAAATTTCCCGGTAACTAGTCTATGTCTAGAATCTGTGGCGTAGCTACGACTGCATTTTAGGAGGACGGTAGTGCTCCACCGGCGTAAATCCAATTTGAGGAATGGGGGATGAACAACTTTTTAAATGATTTTTTTCCCTCTCACACACATTTTGATATCTATTTTGCGAGCGAGCGAAGTGAGCGATCAGAAAATAACCACTTTTCCGGTTTTGAATCGCATTTTCGAATAAGAATTCTAAAATATGACGAAAGAGCGAAGTGAGCGAGCCAAAAATAACCACTTTTCTCGATTTTAATCGCATTTTTGGATGGAAATCCGAAGATTTTGACGAGCGAGCGAAGCGAGCAAGCCAAAAATAACCACTTTTTTTTGTTTTCAGTAGCATTTTCAAATAGAAATTCTAAAATATGATGGTTGTTTATGATAGATATTCAGAATTTTTACTAACTGATTAATCAAAATATATTTTCTTCCTTAAAAAGTGTGTCTGCCAGGGGGGAAATTTGTACACACCATCCCCCCTCTCCCCGTAGTGGGGGTGATAGATCCCCCACCCCCTGGAATTTACGCCAATGTAGTGCTCCCTAGAAGGGAGGGGGAATTTTCTCCCTCCCGCGCGAAGCGCGGAAGCTCCGACGTTTCTTTGAATATTTAGTTGTCGGTAATTAAGTCTATCTTCTGCGACGTAACTAGGATTTCATTTTTAGGGAGATGGTAGTGCTCCGTAGGGGGTGCAGGAAGCTCCGACGTTTTTTTCTTTTTGCTGTCAGTTCCCGCTCTTCTTACGCTTTCTGCTTGTTATCGGGGGGGGGGGGGGGGGGAGCGGGCATACGCATAGCCAAAAATTTCCCGGTAATTTAGTCTAGAATCAGTGGTGTAGCTAGGATTTCATTTTAGGAGGACGATAGTGCAAAGCGCGCTCCCTAGGCATGCTAGGTGTAGGGTGCAGGGATGATGATTTTCCCCTCCCGCCGAAGTGTGGAAGCTCTGACGTTTCTTTGAATAAATTGTTCGTTGAATTTTCCCGGCCTCTTACATTCTCTGCCTGTTATCGGGGGGGGGGGGGGGCAGAGCCGAAAATTACCCGGTATCTAAGTCTAGAAATAGAATATGTGGAGGTGAGCCCGCACCGCGATTTGCTTGTTGCAAAGCCCTTAGCGGGTGGGGCCCAGGGTTCTGGCTTAGGGCCCCTGATGGGGTCTACAGGGAAAGCCACTGTGGGGGTCCAGGGAGTGGAGTCCCCGGAAACTCCGGGGTTTGGGTACCTCATTTCTTTTGTTTCCCTTTGCCTTTTTTCTTTTTCCCCCTTTCCCTCTTTTCCCCTCGCTCTTCTTCTCTATCCCCTTTTTCCTTTTTTCTTCCCGTTCTCCTTATTCCTTTCCCTTTCTCCTTCTTTCTCTCCCTTACTCCTTTTTTCTTTTCCTTTCTTCTTCTTTCTTTTCCTTTCTTCTTCTTCTTTTCCCTTTCTCCCTTCCTTTTTCTTCCTTTCCCTCCCTTTCATTTTTTCCCGGTAGTTTGGTGGATTTTCCCGCTGAAATCCTTCGGGGGGGGGGGGGGCACTCTGCCCCCCCCCTGCCCCCCGGCTGTTACGCCACTGAAACTGAAGTACTTGCATATCATAAATAGATTAATATCAATTTTTTTTTTTTACCCGATACTTCGTCATTTGAAGGTAGTTTTCTCACGAATATTCGCGTAAAAGATTAGTCTTATGTCAACGACCACAATTGCTAAAAATCACATCTTTACCACATGATTTACCCGACCTTTCGTAAATACAGGGGGCTGTTTTCATGAAAAGTCGGGTTACGCGATTACACGGCCCGACGCGATCAACCGATGGTTCGAAATAAGCCGCTGTCACATTATTGTCGAAATAATTTGGCCGAGCATAATTCGGCGGAGCAAATGTTGGCGGAGCAGATGTCGGCGGAGCAAAGTCGGCGGAGCAAATATCGGCTGAGCAAATGTCGGCGGAGCAACTGTCGCGGAGCAATTGTCGCGGAGCACTTGTCGGAATTTTCGGAGCAGTTGTCGGCGGAGCAAATGTCGGCGGAGCATATATCGTGTCACCATGCATAAATATGTGTGTACAATCTGTAGTTCGCACAATTTGTAAGTTTGTACATAATTTGTCATTAACACTCGCATGTACATAAAATCAAGAGAAACATATTAGAAGTTTCAGGACACAAAAACCAAAAGGTGGTAAAACATACAATCTCCAACTGATATGTTCTTTGAACTGCACACGTTTAGACTTACAAATCCATTCGAACAACTGGTGTTCTCTTCCTAACAGGGTACCTTCCCTGACCAAATGTGTCACCTTCACCTGTGTTGGTCAGTCTTTGGTCACTGTTTACCATAGCTTGATTTCCGTTTGAATCCAGATCTTCAGGTTCAGTTTCTGGGGTCCAGTCTGATTCAGATTCAGACTCACCCGAGTTCCCTTCTATTTGAGAAGTATGTGTACTACTTGGTTCATACCTAGATGATGTACTCTTTAGTTGGTCAATGTGTACCTTTCTTATTTTTCCATCACCAAGCATTTTTACCACATATGTTCTTGACCCATGGATGTCTATTACTCCTGGTAACCATTTCACCCACTTGCCGAGATGATTCCTGACCCTGACTTCCTGATTTATTTCCAACATTCTCTCTTTGCATCCAAGTTTGTCATGGTATGTTTTCTGTTTTTCTTGAGTTTCTTCCACCGACTTAGCCAAGTTTGGTTTTAATAAGGAAAACCTAGTCCTGGTTTGTCTCTTCAGAAACATCTCAGCTTCTCTCATTCCCCTGCCGACATGCTTAGGAGAGGTGCCATATTTTGTGGCAATTGTAGCATTCCGCCTTCCTGAAGCTACATGATTGAGGAGAGTGAGCACCCAAACATCTGTAACATGGCTTGGAAGAACTAGCTGGGTTCCCCTTCTTTGACGACTTTGAGAATCTGGGCTTATTCTGCGACTGCAACTTATGTACCTCCTCTGGGCGCTGATGATGCCTCACTTCACGTGAACCCTTTTCAGCCATGTCCATTGACAACGCTGTCTGGCAAGCTGCATCGAAACTTAATTTTTGCATTGTCATCAGCTTACTTCGTATTTTATAATTCTTAAGCCCGCAAACAAAACGATCCCTTAAGGCTCTGTCCTGGTAATCGCCAAAGTTACAATGTATTGCCAGTTTCTTCGGGGCAACAATGAAATCTGCAATGTCCTCATTTGTTGACTGGCTCCTAGTGCCGAACCGATAGCTCTCCGCTATTTCAAGCGGTTTGGGGTCAAAATGTTCACCAAGTTTCTTAAGAATTTCCAACAAAGGTGTATCTTTCGACTTGGCTGGGGCTAGTAGATTAGTGAGAACCTCATACACATCAGGCCCCATCTCTGTCAAGAAGATGGCTCTCTTTCTCACAGTTATTTGCGCCTGCTCCTTACCATCAGCATCAGTCCCAACAATGTTGTTAGCGGTAAAAAAACATTTCCATACGCTAAACATATGCACTGAAAGTATCTACTCTGTTGGAACTCACCAAGCCTGCTATTAAACCCACTGGCAACGGGCGCCGCCATCTTGAATTCTTATTCTGCCTGGTTGTTGTGCAACCAACGTCTGGATATCTCAGCTTTCTCCTGGTGCTCTTTGACCAGAATAAAAACCTGCCGCATCAGCAGTCATGTAAACTTAAATATAAGCATGTATCCAATCCCATCCTCGTCGCCAGCGTGATATATTTGGGTATTTGTAGACACTCATCAATGTACAAGTGACACGCTTGCTGCCTGGTTTCAACTACGCAGCCCTTCATGTGATTTATTCAGACTTCAGTTCAGTTCAGTTCAGGCGTGTTTATTTCTCATGTAACGTAAATACATATCAAACAAACAAACAGAAATTACAATATAAGAAAAAATGATATACAAACATTGCAGCAAGTTGGCAATAGATACATAGATACATATACAAAACCTATAGCATGATTATACAGGAAATAGAAAACATGAGAAATGAGGAACTAAAAAAAAAGCAAAGCTTGTAAAAAATTAGTTCCTCGGTGATCAAATACAATAGGCAAGTTATAAAGTCAAAATAAATTTGTATATACCAAATTATGGAGGATTATACCTTGCCTTGTAGAAAAAATGAAAAAAAAAACTCCATAAAATTAGAGAAAAAGAAGGCTATAAGAAGAAGAGAAAGATAAATGTGAAAGAAGGAAGAGAGAAGGAACATAAAAGGAAGAAAGGAGAAGAAAAAAGACATAGATGTGAATAGAGGGTTCCACGTGTCAGACATTTCAAGCTAAATAGAGGGAGAGAAAAAAAGAATTAGATTTACGATTGTAAAATTAATTGTTTTAATTGTTTTTGAATTAGGGGGAGAGCCTGGGAATCAATTTGAGAGATGGGTGAATTTCATTTCAGTACTTAGGTCCAGTGAAGATTACAGTTTTTTGGGGCAAGGGATGTCCGTAAGAACGGAGAATGATACTGATTTGATTGTTGTGTGGGATATGAGTGAATTTCACAATTCCTTGTGAAAATAACAATAAGAGGGGAGGGCAGCGCGTTTTGTGATAACTGAAACATGAAAATTCCTAAGTGCCAATTATATAGATCTTCTATTTTTAATATTTTATTATTGAAAAATAAGATGTCGGTGTGAGAACGAAAGTGAACATTATGTATTATTCTCAGGATTCGTTTTTTGTAAAATAAGTATTCTATTACTAAAAATCTTGGAGTAGTTGCCCACGCTAAGTATCCGTATGTTAAATAGGGATAAATAAGTATCGTATAAAGTGATAATAAAATTTGAAAGGGAAAATATGCTTTAATTTGTTAATAACGCCAATGTTTCTTGATACTAATCTGCACAAGTAGTCAATATGAGATTTCCAGGAGAGTTTATCATCAATAAAGATCCCAAGAAACTGTACATTGAACCCGTTGAAGATCTTTTCCATTTATATGTACAGGGCCTGGGAGAGAGTCAATAGAATTACTGAATATCATGTAATGTGTTTTGTTAATATTTAAGGATAATTTGTTTGCTCTTATCCAGTCTTGTACATAAACTAATTCGGAATTGATTTTATTTAGGAGAATTTGTGGATCACGTTCGGAGAGGAAAATATTAGAATCATCAGCGAATAATATGAATGATAAGATATTAGAGGATTTTTTGAAATCATTGAGGTATAAAATAAAAAGGAGCGGACCCAAAAGGGAACCCTGCGGAACACCGCATCTAATGGTTTTAGTTGAAGATGTTGTGTTGTTTATATATAAATTGCTTTCTTTCGGTCAGGTAGCTCCTGAACCACTCCAAGGCCCTCCCTCTAATTCCATAGTATGAAAGTTTATACAACAAAATTTCGTGATCTATAGTGTCGAAGGCCTTGGAGAAGTCCAGGAACAAACCTATTGTATGCGAATGGTTATCAATGGCACGAATTATTTGATCAATAAGAATTATCATAGCATGGTCTGTAGCATGTTTTTTTGTGAAAACCAAATTGATTATCTGATAGTATTTTACAACTAGATAAAAAATTAATCAGACGAGAATAAACAAGTTTTTCTAAGATTTTCGAAAATGAAGTTAACAAGGAAATCTGTCTGTAATTTCCTCGATCGAGTGGGTCACCTTTTTTAAAAATTGGAATTACTTTTGCTATTTTCATTGTAAGAGGGACTGTTCCAGTAAGTAATGATAGATTGAATATATGTGTAAGTGGGACAATAATTTCAGTCATAATATGTTTCAAGAGAGAATTAGTAATGCCATCATATCCAGCAGCCTTTTTTATCCTTTAAGTTGTTAGTAATATCAATAATTTCTTCTGGCTGTATAGGTGTTAGAAATAAGGATTGTGTATTAGGTTGGTCTAGACTTGAGTAAAAGGGTCGATTTGATGGGGCTATGTCTTGGGCAAGGTTAGGTCCGATATTAACAAAAAAGACATTGATGCTTTCGACAATTTCATCTGGGTTTTGCAAACAAACATCATTGACCTTGATTTCAGAAATATGAGTTTTAGAGTTTTTCCGGTTGAGTGCATTATTAATCAATTTCCATGTATATTTGCTGTCATTTTTGTGTTGTTCAAATTGTTTGAAAAAATACTCCTTTTTGGCATTACGCAAGACAGAAGTCAAAGTATTCTTGTAACACTTGTATTTTCTTTCACGTGTCTCTGTAGGTTTAGATTTATATCTGTAAAGTAAGCGATTTTTCCTACTTATTGAGCGTAAAAGTGATTGGGAAATCCAAGGGTAGCGCAGCATCTTTTTATAATCAGACTTTCGATTAGAACTTTTCAAAGGAATATCTCTATCAAAGCGCTTGGTGAAGTGATCAAGGTATTAAATCAAAAGCCACGTTGGCATCATTATTATTAAGGACACCTTGCCAATCAACTGTTTCTAAACTATGTTTTAGTTTGTCCATGTTTGACTTATTCATTTTACGATAAGTACTAATGAAATTATTCTTTAGTTTGGAAGTTGCAATTATAGGTAGGAACGTATAAATTGGAAAATATTCACTTAAGTCTGAGATGATGATGCCAGAATTAGCGAACTCCGGAGAATCGGAAAAAATGTTGTCAATAAGTGAGACAGACGAATTTGTTATTCTGGTTGGCTTATTGATCAGATGTATAAATGACTGTGACAACATAATATCAAGAAATTCCTGACAGAAGATATCCAGTTCTGAGCGCAAAAGATTAATATTAAAATCGCCCATTAGGAAGCAATGTTTGGAGTTAAGATGATTTGATGAAACTATTGACTGTATAGCTGCAATAAAATCTACATGATTAGAATGTGGAGGTCGATATACGACTCCAACAATTATATGTCTACTGTTGGGTACATGTATTTCGGTGAGAATAGTTTAAACAGCTTGTGACATAAAACACAATTCATGTAATAATCTATACCTTAGTTTTGAAGAAATATGGGCCGCGACGCGACAAAAGGGCCCTTAGGGCAAAATTTTTCAAAAATGAGATTTCAACACTATTTTGTAGTATAAATGCTGCAGAATCTGAATATGCAAACGGTTTTCCAAAATTCCGTCCCTAAGTGTCTAAATCGAGGAATTAAAAAAAAAAAACATGTTTTTCGCTCCACGCGCGCTATTCTGACATCGCGCGTGACCAAGGTTAAACATGTCAATCCCTGATACCATTTTCGCCAAGATTCCTAACGTGTCTAAGGGGCTACTTAAACGTTCTCCTAGTACCATGACGGATATTTACATGATATAATAGAGAGAATTTTAATTTCCTTGTAATCTTTGTCTTCTCTAAACCCTGTATTACCTCAAAATGACCTTAAAATTACCTTGAAATGACCTTGTATACGTCCGTGAGACGGCCTTGAAATTGGCTTTCAAATTGCTTGCATTTCCAATCACAATAAGCTGAAATCCTTTTTTGTCATAAACAATTATATTACGTAGAAATATATAAATAGAGAATAAAGCTATTCTGTTGCGAGTATAAAAGATTATATTAAGCAAAGATTGTAGAAAAGGAGAGGGGTCATATTTCAGGGCAGAGGCGGCGGAACTTCAGGCTCATACAATGAAAGTGGAGGGGCACCTATTGTTTGGCAGACAAAAGGTGCCCCTCCACTTTCTTTGTCCGAGCCCGATGTTCCGCCGCCTCTATTTCAGGGGCGTCATATCCAGGGAGGAAGGGGCCGTATCATCTTTGCTCACCATAAATCTTTGTAAAATATACACTTTTGTCATTAAGAGAATTTCAATCACAAATTTACGAAAATAAATTTGTGATTGCTTCTTTTTTCATATTAACAAGGAGATATAGAGAAAGATAATCAGAGTTCACCAGGGGCGGATCCAGGGAGGATGGGGGCGAAATCCCCTTTGTTCACCATATATTTTTCATGAAACATCTGTCTGTCTTAAAGTGAATTTTGGAGCAAAAATGTCATCTTTAATTCACGGTCCTTCAATTTTAGTGGTCTTTTGGAAGCGTCGTGGTCTGGTGGTTCTGACTCTCGTCTTTCAATCAGAGGGTCGTGGGTTCGAATCCCAGCCATGGCGTTAATTTCCTTCAGCAAGAAATTCATTCACATCGTGCTGCACTCAACCCAGGTGAGGTGAATGGGTACCTGGCAGGAATTCATTCCTTGAAATGCTTGCGCCCTGGCGGCTGCCGGGCTAAAGCCAGGGTAATAATATCCAAGTCCTTTGGAAGCGCATAGAGACGTTATATCATAATGTGATATGCGCTATACAAGAACTGTATATTATTATTATTATTATTATTATTTTGGGGGAAGGGGTGGGGTATTCTCAGAATTTTAATGCCCCTCCCTTTTAAAGTTTCCACGGATTTGCCCCTATTTGGCAAACGTGTGTCATAGATTTTATGTTGCTGTTAAATAATGTGTGTTGAAAATGCAGTGAAAATCAATTTAATAATTACCAGCACGCTTGTTCATTATTACAACATCATGAAAAATCAGAACCATTTATCATCCACTAAATCACAAGTCATTCAGAAGGCATTCAACATTCAAATTATTTTTCAATCCCGTGCTTCTTTCCATGTTCATGTTTCTTTCTGTCAGCTAGCTCTTTTCTCTCCTTCATACCTTCCAACTCGGTCTATATCTTTCCTTCTCTTCCCTTTTCTCTCCCTCTTTCTTTCCCTTCTATTTCCACCATCTCTAGTTTTCTCGCCTTTTCTCTGCTTCATCGTTATCTTTCGTTTATCTTTCGTTTCTCTTCCTTTTCTCTCCCTCTTTCTTTCCCTTTTATTTCCACCATCTCTAGTTTTCTCACCTTTTCTCTGCTTCACCGTTTTTATCTTTCGTTTCTCAAGCTCTCCATCAGCTCCCTCGATTGCTTTCTTTCTCTCTCTCTCTCTCTCTTTATATCTCTCTTGTTATTTTCACTCACCTTCTTATCATGAGCAGTTATTTCAAGTGTGTGCCTAAATTATGTTATATTGTCTTACTTCATCGTTCAGTTTATTATCTACAGAGTATCTTTTGTATTTGCACTGCCAGTGGAGGTCCAATTTTCTGTGTTTTTTTTTTTCTTCAAATATGGATCAATAAAAGATATGAACTGTGAACTTTGAAATACATAATAGGTCAGTACAACATGGAATGAAATGAAATTTTCCTTAATTGCACTTGTCATACTAGTAACTTTTATTCAAAACAAGAGTTGACATACGCTGTACTTCAAATTAGGATTTAAATCCGACTGGAATGGTGCTCTTTATTAAGCTGTAGTCTGAAAATGTTAAATACTTTCGGTTTGTAATGAATTTAAGAGTGGAGAGTGTTTGTACTTTCTTCCTAAAATAAATTCATCCTTTCCTTTCCTTTCCTTTCACTAAAAATAAAATAAAATCACTTACCCCCAAAATCTCTCTTCACATCTACCCATTATTTTCTTTTACAAAGTTTAGCTAGTAGGCTTTTTTTTTTTTAGGGGGGGGGGGGTATAGTTAAGATACAAGGAAGCAATTCCATCTAAATTTATATCATTGCACATGTGACATAATTAACGAAGAAACAAAAAATCCTATATGCCATCAAAAGATCTTATTGTTAGTCCAATAATTAAAAATTTGTTAGTTTTAAATTTACTTTTCAAGTCGTCTGCTCTTGCAAGCTCACAAACACAGTGGGTATTTGGAATTAAATATTATCTATGAAATAATGGTAATATCATCCTGCAAGTGAGATTGCTCCTAGTGTCATGAGTTATCAGGGCACTTGTCACCCAAATTATGAAGATACAAAAAGCAATTTTTGCACTTTGTTCATTAAAGTAGTAGCAATATCACTTCCTCATAACTTCAACTGTAGTACAGCTGGACACTGTCAGTCAGTTCTCACATAATATAGAGGTCATGCTCAGCTTTCATGGCTTTGGTAAGTTCATTCACCCACTGAAAGGATGTGATCGTAGACCATTAAGACATCCAACGTTCCAAACACTACTGGTTCTAGTGACATCCTGTACAGCCATACCCATGTTTATTTTGTAGGATCTCCATCATTGTGAAGTTCATCCTGGGTTGACACAAAGAGAATCCAACTTCAGTTATTGTTTCAAGATCTGGATCACCTCTGCTTCCTCCTCTGATATGAATGCAGTGACCTGACATTTCCAGCATCATTGAATTAAATGTGGTTATCATATCCTACCCCTCTCCTTCCAGCTTTGCCTCTAAGTTATAGTCTAACATTCCTATATTTGCCTGGAGATGACAAGGATGATAGGGACAAGTATGACCTGGCTTAGCTGCTCTATATCAATGGCCTGTAAAAAGAAAACAAAAATCCCTCTTAATTATACATGAAATGGCACTAGAAGCAGCCAACTGCTTAGATGAATCACACTGATATACAGATTTATTGTTTTAGAAAAGCTGAAGTACACCAACAGCATTAAATGAGTATGGAATACAAAGTGTCATTCATTCTAATATGAAATATTAGACAGTAATACATTTAATCCATTCAGTAATGTTGTTTTGTGATTAGTATTGTTTCAATTTTGATTAATCTAAAAGTAATTTAACTAAATATTCCGTTATGCCTAATAATTGAAATTCAGTTTGTAATTCACTTGCTTTGATAAAAAAGAAAGTCTACAGAGACAATAAATGCACTCAAAACTGAAGACAAATCAAGCAATACACCATGGGAAGGGTGGGGAGGCATTTTTTGTGAATAATGATCTGCCCCCTCCCATCCTTCTCTCAATTATAAGCAATGCCCTACCCCCCTCCATTTCAGCTTCATCTTTTTCTATTGATTTCTTAATTTTTCTAAAAGCAGGTCTGTGCTTACAGGGTTGTACAGCTATTTTTAATTCCATCCTTATTCAGAGCCTGAGCTAGGACAAGGTCCTAGCTAGTCTGGCCCTAAATCAGCTAGACTATATGCTAGCCTAGATCTAGGGCCGAGGCCTAACTTTTATTTTACTCTGTGTAGGAAATACACTGTACATGTATATAACTTGTTGGAGCTCTGCTAAAATTTTCTATTAAAATGAATTCCTGACTGGTAAATTCAGCATGGGAAAATTGAAGCCTCAAATATGTATCAACAAATTCAAGAGACTGGTATAAGCAGGTCTGAAGTTAAGATCTAGTCCCATGATTGTAATGTAGTGGAATAGACATGCACAAACGTCAATGAATTTAAGGGTAAGGCATATCGTGCATTCAACTGCTAACGTTAACTAGCGGCAACTAACGTTTCAACATTAAGACACATCTTCGCTTTTTCTTGCATGTGACTGCTTAAATCTTGGTTTAAAGAAATTGCCATACTGATGAAATAAAGTACAAAAATTGATATTCAAAGATTATACAGTAATATGTAAAGAAATAACAGAGGAAGGATATTTCATAATACAACGTTACATGTCGGAATTACAGGTATTATTATTAACAAGTTTATCTGCATGCAGCCTTGAAGTTGAAGTTGCAGTGCACTACGAAACGAGTTAACTAGACAGTCACCTATTAAAACTGAATTAAATGCACGAAATGCCTTTAAAACCCATGATTTCCACTGGAACAAACTTTGTGAATAAATTATAATAATGATCTTACCGATTCATCCAAGGAATGACATTTGATCATCAGCTAGAGCCCGATTAATCGACAGACTAGTAACATAGGTCTTGAGTCACTGTTCGATCTGGTATTTTTCTTCGCACGCACGTGTGCTTTGTTTTGGTACGTGTTGTTATTTTTTTTCCAGAGCGCTCTCTGCACGTTTTTATATGCGCTGACTTTAGCGCGGTTTTACTGCGTAAGCCATTTGGAGAGCTAAGGGCCCTTTTGTCGCGTCGCGGCCCATATATAAAGCTACACCACCGCCACGCTTTTCAGCTCTCGAATTCGTTTCAAGGGTAAAACCATCAAGAGAATAAGAAGAAACGGACTCGTCTCGTAACCATGTCTCAGACAATCCCATTACTGAGCACTGCAATTTCAGAGTGCTGACAATATATTTGAAATATTCAAAGTTTCTGTTTAAGCTTCTTATGTTGAAATGTAGTAATGAAAAGTTTTTTTTCGAAATGAGACGAAATCGTATTAAACTGGGAATCAGTAATATATTCAGATGTTTGGAACTTAGAGGCAGTATCATTGTCATCAATATAATATCTAAATTCAGGAGTATTTGCCGTGAGTTTGGAAGCAAAATCTGTTTCACGAAGGTTATCATTATTGGAGCTAACGACATCGATGTCAGAAAAATCAAATGAAGAGAAAATCAATTCATCATCCTGTAAGGAGTAAAAAGGAAACATATTCATGGCAGCCATGTCGTCTTCATAGGATCAACAAGCACGTTCCCTAGAATGAAGATCTCATTAAAAGCATCTTTTGGAATCAGTTGAAAATGTGAGACACGTGGAAGGGAGAAAGAGTCGAAATAATAGATGCTCACAGCGTCAGAAGATGAGGAATAATAAAAACAAAGAAAATGAAGGAAGAAAAGAACACAAACAGATAGAAGCAAAGGTGTAAAATGGACATCAGATGTCAATATTCTAGTAGTAAGCCTTGAAGGGTACCTTGTTTGCAATAAAAAAAATTCACAGTTAATAAAGTTCATGATGACATAGGAGTGAGCGGAATAAAGGCAATCAAAATCCTCACAAGGAAAAAACATATCACAATCGTGAAATGGATATTCATGTGTCACATGACTACATGTAAATAAACTAAATCACATTTGAATATATAATGAAATGCAGACGTGAGTACTGGCTATCAGCTCCGTTCGAGGGAAATCTATGGCCAGTACAGATGTACACGTTGTAGCAGGTCATGTCTACGTACACTATATTCAAATACAGTACAACGTTAGAAAAATGGAAAACACACACCCGATAACTGCAGTAAAGAACAACCCTGTAAAGTACAAGTCTTTGGAAAGTTAAAGAGAAAGAAATTCCTCAGCCAGGTGAATGTATATATCAGCTTGGCACGCAAAACGTCTGACAAAATAATAATGAGAGAAAAAATGCAATACGATCGAGATCGAAATGAAGCCTGATGTATGTTGTAATTTATCCTGAAAGAAATTTTCAGATATGTTGTCAATCAACCTGGTCTCCTTCTTAAATCAGGCAATATACCTAATGTACAAACGGTCTTATAACAGGTATATGGCCTGAAATAGCAGGTTGAATAAAATGTCGCCATCTGGCGGCCGCGTTGTCTAAAAATTATGTACGTAAAAGGTGGCTAACTTCAGGCTTCAGTAGTGCGATTGTAATTCATCCCCCCCCCCCCCCCACCATTGCACCCCATTCGAATAGACTCCCAACGAGTTGTAGGGCATGAAGTATGCATGAACCTGCTAGGTTGATTGGGTGCCGTATTTTGATTTTTGGTTTGACGGGCGCTTAGCAGGGCCTATATTTATCTGAGATACCGAGATACCTATACAAGACATATTGCAATGTAAAAGTCATCGTCCATATCTCCCCCCCCCCCCCCCCCCCCCCCCCCCCGGCCGTATTACCGCCAAATACTAGATACTAGTAGTCTATTTATCAGATGTGACTTGAATATTTGAAATGAAAATAGTAATTAATCACACATTCTTATCAGCTATTTATGACAAATGAATTTTATTGTAAAACATTACATTCTTTTCCATCAGTTCCGTGCTATCTAGGCCCCATGAATGCATACTTTAATTTCATAATTAAAAATTAACATCGTATCTGGTATGTAGCCTATATCCCCAGCGCTCTGATTCGTAATTGCGTAACGTGCACATGCTAGGTGTTTTGGTTCAGTTCCACGCAGATAGCTAGCTAGCTACGCCGCGCCGCCGTCGTCCGTCCGCTCCGGCTGACGTCCGCATCGACATGAATCCAGCCAAACTACTAAATCCAACCAAGATAGAATCAGCAGATTGACAGCTCTAGTACAAATACAGCGCGGATTGAAGGAAAAGAAAAGGCTAAGGAGTAAGGTAGGTCTAACATTTAGCATGATCCAGCATTAGACCTAGTATTATAATAGCAAAGCAATGGAATGCAAACCAAAGCCAGGCAGAGCCAAAGGCAAAGCTACATCATACATGTACACCGCCTACCATGCCTACACTGGCTGCAGAATGGCCCACCCGTACCCGTACTCGGTAGGCTAGTCAGGAGACTCTCAAGAAGTCTCCGGTAGGCACTATTGAGGCGACTCTGAAGTGAGGATGACAGCGGAGATCAACTGTCAGCGACCTGATTGAAGAATATTCATCACACTTTAACTGTTTTGTCAAAGGAATAAACGCCATTTGGCATTACCAACAATTTCATAACGACAAAAAAATTGTCAGCGTCACAGGGCATGCAGGGATTCGAACCTTGGCCACGATTAACATTAGACCGAAGTGTTCTGTCTCTAACAGTCGTCGTTAGCCTCGTATTTTGGTAGGGTCGGCACTCCTCCTTTATAGAGACAGAAGCGCCCTAATGCGATGTCCATGCAATCTCATTGTGCTGGGGCAGCGCAATGAAAAACTCTCTCAAATTAATGCTTGTCACATTTTTTCATGGATTTTACATGTATCATAATACGGTATATAGTAATACAGTTTACCAATGTGTAGTCTTGTTTCTTCTCACTCATCATTTTCAGGTGAATTCAGGGTCCTAACGTTAGGTCCTCTCGGTTGAAAATCTTACCGCAGCCAACCTCTATCTCTAGCTCTGTTCGCGCTCGCCTCCGCGCTTTTCGCAGTGAGCCGCAGATCAGCGAATTTGCGACTCGCATTTCAACCGTACAATCATATCAACGAGCTACCAATACGAAACAACAACAACAAAAACATCGTTCGTACGTATATGCCCAAACGTACGTACGTGGTCAATCGTTAGAATACGGCCGGTTGAAATGCGAGTCGCAAATTCGCTGATCTCTGGCTCCCTGCGAAAAGCGCGGAGGCGAGCGCGAATAGAGCTAGAGATAGAGATTGGCTGCGGCAAGATTTTCAACCGAGAGGACCTAACGTTAGGACCCTGAATTCACCTGAAAATGATGAGTGAGAAGAAACAAGACTAAACATTGGTAAACTGTATACTATATACTGTATTATGATACATGTGAAATCCATGAAAAAATGTGACAAGCATTAATTTGAGAGAGTTTTTCATTGCGCTGCCCCAGCACAATGAGATTGCATGGACATCGCATTAGGGCGCTTCTGTCTCTATAAAGGAGGAGTGCCGACCCTACCAAAATACGAGGCTAACGACGACTGTTAGAGACAGAACACTTCGGTCTAGATTAACATTAGCATGACTGGTAATCGAGTTCTGACAGTGGCTTAAACCACTGCGCAACAAGCAGCTGACGAGGCAGTCGCTGCACTTTATTCATTTATAGATCTACCTGGATTCATTTCTATTCTTAACTTTTCAGACATGAGCATGGAAAGTGATGGGTCTCTATTATAAACTCTAGACTCTAGAATCTATATCATTCCAAGTCATATCCCTAAATTTGAATGGCTGTCGCAAAAGGACTACTACTGTCATGACCATAGGCTAGGTCAAAACGGTGTTTTGAATAGAGAAACTAATTGCCGACATGAACGCGAAATAAATTCACTTAGAATTTTAGAGCTGCTATAACCATGATAACAGAGGAGAAAAGTTTTGAATTTACTTACCAGCATCATTCCGGCAGTGCCCCGAGGCTCTCTGGAAGACTTCCTTTTTCAATTTTGTGACAGCCACCCAAAGACAGGGAGAGGGAGAGATTAGCTAGATAGCTACTATATTTATTTGATGAGTGTAGGCCAATGAAAACAATAAATGTGGGCAGTGTATACAGCCACACGCGTGTGTCTTTACCTTACGGCCACACGCGTGTGGTTGTATCCACAGCATCGACATGAGGATACAGCCACACTCAACTGAATTCCCACTTTATGCGCCGCTACAGCTATCGCTAGTGTGTATGTATGCACGCACAAGCCATGTGTCTGTGTTGCCAATCCCCAGAACTTGGATCGTCACGAAGGTTTGATCTCTTGAAATTCACTGAAATACAAACAATATTGTACTATATTGTCACTTGCTTGCTGACAAGGTGAGAATGAAGTGAAAATATTGTTTGTATAATAAGTGAAATCGAGAGATAAAACCTTCGTGACGACCCAAGTCGCAGCACATACCATCGCATGAATACACATTGCTTGTGCAGTGCAGTGCACACTAGCGATAGCTGCAGCGGCGCATGTATAAGTGGGAATTCAGTTGAGTGTGGCTGTATCCTCATGTCGATGCTGTGGATACAACCACACGCGTGTGGCCGTAAGGTAAAGACACACGCGTGTGGCTGTATACACTGCCATAAATATTATGCCTCCAAATCACACTTTCACATGCCCGGCTAGCACTGCAAACCACCTTCGGAATTCACCAGTGGATTAGAAAATCTAACTGTGATATCAGAATCTAAAATTTATTTTTCAAACTCAAAATATTGACTTTTGATTGATACAAGTACCTACAATGTACCTTAGCGGTATCACTGCTTGATTAATTTCCATGTCAATAGCATGACCTCTGACATCTTACACCTTCTAATCTCGCCACAGGTGCTAGGCGCGATCGGCGAAGAGCGTTACATGCAGCCATAGAGATTCTATATATTGACACTAGAGCACTCACTACGCATAATTTGCACGTGCACTGCTGCTCTGCGCAATAGAGCAGACAGGCTGCCATCTTAATCCGGGCAAACACTCCGATTCTGCCCGGATTATAGCATGTTAGCCTACATGTATATGGGAGCGAGTTGAGATACATGCATGTCAATTTCTCTGCAATTACTTTACCATTTTCCTCTGTTTAACGTTGTATACAATTTAAAAGTCATATGACCAAATATATTCATGTTTTATAATGTGATCTCCTTGTCATTTTAGGGCAGATGCAGGGGGGGGGGGGTTGGCATGGAGAGGATGACCCTTCCTAGGATGCTGAAATGTATTGCATGTATGTGAGTTTAGGGAGTGGCAAAAATATAATTGATTTGATATATTTTTTAAAATGGGAACGATTTATTTACAAGAGTTCCTCCCCCCCCCCCCCCCCCCCCGAAAAAAAATAGGTGGCATCATGGGAAACACCCCAAAGTGCCCCTTTGGTTAAAATACACACATATTTGTACAATGTAAGTCCCCTGAGTATGGAACTATTTTAATGAAATAATGGAATCATATTTAATATGAGGGCATGGAAGTTGTTCAGATGCATGCGATTCACTTCTGAGTGAAAGGGTAGGGTAGCACCGAAAGTGCCCATGGGGCATTAGAAATATATGCACATTTTATGGCTTCTCAATATAATAATGCACAATTTCAATTTTCCTAAATTTTGTTTAATGAATGTTTCCCCAAGCAGTGGAAGTTTAAAGTTGTTCGAATTGGGTAGGCGTGCTTACATGTATACCTCACTGAGGGAATAGGCAAAGGGGCTTGGGCCTAGAGACAAAATTTGTATATAAGTGCCCCTGTTGCTAAAAATGACAAATTATATTTATCAGTAGGTTGTGAAAGTACAATCAGATTATGAACAATTATAATTTCCGTTTGCAGAAGGATGATTCCTACCACGTTTGGCCAAAATCCAGCTGCTTCTCATTGAAAAAAAAATTCACTTCTATTTCTGCCCATGAGCACGTTCGGATAGTGCTGCCCCAACAAACACATTTCTCACTAGGCACTTAACAGATTTGGTAATTCTTTCTGGTTAGGAATGATTCCAACCAAATTTGGTTAAAATCTAACTATCCATTACTCATATAGGCAGGAAATTGTTCATATTTATTATCAAAGGGGCACTTTAGTGTTTCACCCTTAGCCCCCCCCCCCCCTTCCTCAGGGAGGGACACATTTGTATCTTCTAGACCCTGTCTGAAAATTTCTCACTTCTCAACTTGTGCCTATATTCCATCGTAAAGCTCACCCAATTGCAAACAATGTACATTTAAGCATCTTAAGGGGTCACCCCCTCCCTGCCCCTGCCCCTGACTCCAACATCGGTTTGCGTGGTTACACGTACACTTCCAAAAATATAAAATTTAGTCCATAAGGAGGTTTGTGCCAAAATGGTGCCTTTATCCACCTTGTAATGATACAGCTGCAAAGCTAAGCCCCTATAGCCCGTACCTGGTTATGTTGATTTTTGCCGGGATTAAGATGGTGGACGGCCTGATCAATTCGTCACAGTAATGCGGGGGGTACATGTACGCCCTCTAGTGTCAATATATAAGATCTCTATGTATACAGCGCACACTCTCGCATGTATCACCGGTCGCCAAATACGTGCGAGAGTGCGCACTGCGTCTACCGCTCTTCGCTGATCGCGCCTAGAGCCTGTGGCGAGACCAGCAGGTGTAAGATGTCGGAGGTCGCGCTATTGACATGGAAATTAATCAAGCGGCAATATCACTAAGAAGGTACATGTAGGTGGGTCATTCCATCCGGATTCACCAAATGGGTTACACCCTACTTTCTCAGAATGTGTTCAAATTTGGTACACATAAAATTCAACATGTGTCATGGATGAAACAAATAGAATTACTGGAAACCCCCCGTCGGTCCCCACGCTACGGCCCGCCCTTTTTTTTTCATTTGGCAAAAATAGGCATGACCCCCAACTTTCAAACAGCTATTGTGCCAGAACTGGATGACCAATTTCATGAAACTGGTACCATTGACAAGGAAATTCAGAAAGAAATCCAAAAAATGCATCAAAATGAGTGCTGGCACAATCTAAAAGGTCATAACCTCTTGACCTTTATTTTGACCTTGTTTTTAACCCCCAGGTGCAAATTCATCGAACTGTATTTTGAAGTATGTTGATTGTCACTATAATGTTTACAAAATATGTTAAAACCAAAGATGATATTTTATTTCTTCACCTTTAAAAACTTAAACAAACCAGTTGCTTTGAAAATTCATTGTTGCCCCATGTATTGACATTTGTGTAGGTACAATGTTGGCAAGTCTCTTGTTATATGCATACTTCCACACTCGGGTTACATTATAAATACAGGTAAAAGAAATTAATCTTTTCAGGTTATTTACATAAATCTAATTTTAAGCACAATATGATAGTGTATGTGAGAGTATATAAATAGATATTTTGGCCTTCTGATGGGGGGGGGGGGGGGGGTGCGATATTGCAACAACCCCCCCCCCCCAACAGAAGGCCTAGGCCTATATATCTTTAAAGTGATTACACAATGGTAAACATTTTTTTATATGATCGAGAATGGAATTATAAGAGGAATAACATTAGAAATTTGATGATTTTCAATCGAAATCAGTGCATTTTGGCTAATTTTCTCATAAAAAGTCAAAGAGTTGACAAAAAAAATTGGGGATGGGGTAATGACGTCAAAGTGGGTACCCTGCTTCGCGCATTGCAGTTGTGCTAGGTGCTAGACTGTACAATATGTATTATGCGTTGCGCGCATTGTGCTAGAATTGCGCGACAAGGTACCCACTTTTACACCATTTTAACGTCAAAGTGGGTACCCATTTGAAACTTGGTCACAGCGCTCTTTTAATGAACTAACATTGTTTCAGCATTGGGTACCCCTTTTAAAGGTGCAATATTTCATACCCATTTGAGGTATCTTGCATTGTTTTTATATACCCTAAGCAGAGATATCTTCAACTAGATGTTTTTCCCTGTTTTTCAAGTAAAAAAAAACGTACTTGTAAACACATTAAAGAATGTTCTCATTAAAAGAGAGGTATTTTTTCTTTTCTTCACACAATAACAGCGATTGATTTGTCATATTTTCATTCCATCGTCAGGGGTCTATCCAATTTCCTACCCTTTTCGGGTTCCAGCACTAGGGAATTTGATACCCTTTTTTCTGATTTTTGCTGTTTTTGATACCCTAAAGTGGATCCCTGGGTTCCCCGCCTGGTGCTTAAAAATGACCTTTTCCTACATTTTTGTTTACACAAATGATGTACAAGCCTCAATGAGACACATCCCCCTGGGGGAAAAAATTCTGATTGAAAGCACCGAGCCATAAAAAAATTGAAAGCACCGAGCCATAAAAAAACCCATTAAAAAACGTTTTAAAACTTTTTTTTTAATGAAAATGTTTTTTATTACAACCCTGACCGATATATAGATAGTTGGCTATGTAGATAAGTTTAAGAAAGGCCTCTTATTGTTTTGGTCAATAAAAATGATACAGGTTGCACTGTGCTTATACTGTAGAAATGAATATCATTCTACACAATGCATTCGTAAAAAGTATTACTACTTTGATACTATGTATTACTATTTTGTCATTGTACTTGTTAACAGACAGCAGTAAGCAACGAGTACGTCTGAGAAGGAAAATGAAAAGGGGAAAGGCCAAGCTTGAGGAGCTACTGACAAGATTGGCAGGTGGTACAGCTTTGAGTTTGGCAGATGCAATCTCTAGAAATTTCCTGAGGCACTCAGGTAACTCGGGGTCAAATGTATTATAACATTTATTTTGTCTTAGATGCTTTCATACTTTTTTATATTTGCAACATATCTGTCATAGGGGAAAAAATTAATGTGGATTTTCATTGTCTTCATTTCATATTGCATTAGTTTCATGCATAAGATCTTACAGGAAAAACCCTAAACACTGAAAGAATTTTCCTCTTTTCAAGGGGATATCCAGAGGATATCCATTTTCAGCCTGAAGAATGAAAACAATCTTACTTTTTAAAAATCATTAATATCATGAATAGTATGAGTCAAACGAAATAGGATTTACAGAAACTTCCTGTTATGGATTATAGAGTCATGTCATCACAAGCATACATACATTTTGTAAAGGATGGGAATGTTGAAAAAATTGGCAACATCCAACATCCCTTTCCTTACTCAAAAAGTTCACCAAACCTGTGTGGGGATCAAAACTGTTTCCATTCATTCTTTTTGAATGCAGGAGAATTTTTAAATGGGTGAAATCTCTGACTTGTAGATGTTTCTCACATCCTTTAAACAATAGACAGTGCTTCCGAACCCCTGCACGAGTTTGGCCTGTTTTGACACTATTTTTATTCCTCTATGAATGAAACATTGTTTTGTTTCCATGCATGCTCTCATGATTACTTAAGAACCATTAGATGAATCAACTTTAAACTTGAATCATGTACGCATATGGGAAAGACAAGGATCTGATTAGATTTGGGTCTCACAAGGTCAAAGGTCATAGGTCATAAAGGTCATGAAAGTTGCATAAAAACGATTTGACGGATGAACTTCAAACTTGTGTGTCATGTATGCATATGGGAGGGAAAAATGATCTGATTAGATTTGGGGCTCATGAGGTCATAGGTCACAGGTCATAGAGGTCATATACATGAAAGACATCAGGTATGTAGTTGGGGAGACTGAGAGACTCCTTGTTCTTTGGGAAATTTGAATTGTTTATTGATTACTTTTATATTGATGTGCGAGTGGAGGTGACATAATGACACCAAACAAATAGACATGGTCAGCAATTACAAATTTCCTAAATACAGACATTGCAAAATGGGTCTAATTCAGCAAGAAAAGTGTGAAGTGAAAATTTTCACATTCCACTACCTGAGATACTTATAGTGCTGTGTGCACATGTACATGCATCTCTATGCAAACACCACTGAGTGTACACTGTGAGTTCTCTCTGTGTCATCATCTTTCTCTCCCTCCCCCTCTCATTCCCGCTCCTTGTCATTCTATAAAATGACCCTTGCCTGTCTCTATCATTCTCCCATTGAATTCTCCCCTTCTCTCTTGTCCTCCCCATCTCAATTACACAAATCCTGCTGCAGAAAATAACATAGAATGCCTGGGACATCATCTGTTGCATGTCATTTAAAAAATTTGACTTCAGAAATTTTTTTTTTTAAAAACCTGATGTGAATTATGATTTTTTGCCTGGAATTCGTAGCTTCATTATCAGTCATTCACTGAGTACAATTTAAGCATTCACAAGCTCTGAGGGTTTTTTTTTTTTTTTTTTGGGGGGGGGTGCAATTTTTAAAGACAGCAATCAAGGGAAAGCAATTGACTATGCACATGTTTCATGGCAGACATGGGTTACTTAATGAGGTCTATGTTCTTTCAGACTAACAAACTCAACATTCCCCCTTAAAAAGGAATTATGTACATGAAAATGACTCGTTCTTGTGATAGTGTACTCAGCCATTTGACAAATCAACTTCAAACATGAGTCATGTCTGAATATGGGACGGAAAATGATCTTATTAGATTTTAGGGTCACAAGGTGAAAGGTAAAAGATCATGAACATCTTTGTGTACATGATAATTGTATGTCCTTGCGATAACTTCTGAACCATTTGAGGGATCAACTTCAAATATGGAAGACACAGTGTAACTTGAATAAAACCTCTTTTTTTCAGTTTCGTACTCTAATTGTATCATAACATATTTGCCATAATTGAAAGTGATATATTTGTGATGTGGTTTGATGTTGAGGCATTCATTATGTTTTCAGATTGTCTGTTCATCTGTCTGTCTACTCAATAATGCCAATATCTCTATAACCTTTGAAATATGAACTGCAGACTTAGTGCAAGAATATCTATCTAACAGGATAATTTCTTTAGAGTTTCAGGGTGGTGTAGGTCAAAGAGCAAAGGTCACAGAGGTATATTTCAACATGTTAGTTTGAAGCAGAGATTCAACACTTTCGATGTCACCCCTAACTTCGGCTTTTATGTTCACAATCGTTATCCTCCCTTAATTAAGTTTTGCAGAGAGCAGTATACAAGTACTGTTACCATCGCTATTGAAATACAAGTATGAGATATTCAGATTGAGTCTGAAATACTGTGCGCTAACTTCTCCATGTAGTACATCATTTAATTTTCCACTTGCATCAAACTTATCTCTGGGTTGAAATGACGTACACCATGACTGCCAACGGAACTGAAGTAGCAACTCTTGTCTTGCTGCTACATAACTTTAAGGCAAAGACATGCAGGCAAGTATGCAGGTTTTCTATGCTGACTGCCCTGGCACAGGATTGTGAGCATTATTTATCCCCTCAATAGATAAGTTCCCCCCAAAGTGGCATGTAATATAATTTCCTGTTAGATGTTAGGACAAGTAGGTGGGAAGTCTGATACTGACAAAATAAACATTATGACTGGGAATTTCAAGTATTTTTGAACGTTGGGTACCTGTCCAAATATCGGCGGCGGGAACCGGATTTCCCAAAAATGATACAACAGAAAACAGGTGATGTATTAACTAACATGCTAGAATTTTCATGTTTATAGCAGCTAATAATTTCAAGAAATTACAAATCCCCTTGCCAGTATTGAAATAAATATAATATGAAGTCATTTCCATCCTATTTTGGTGATGATAATTCCCATATTTTGCCTCTTATTGTCAGAAACTGATGATGAAATAGAGAGAGATCATGCAAGCTGTCATTTTGTTGGACGAATAATAAAACAATGGCCTCGCTGCATAACAATCACGTTGAAATAATAGAAGGGCTCACTCACCGCATTATGTGACTAGGTATTGTGCTACTTCAAGCGCATCCACACACTAAAAAATGGACTTAAGTGTAAGACCGGCCTGCTCCTAATAGGCCGAACGTCAACTTTCCCAGTGGCAGGGAAAAAATACATGGGGGCTCGGGGCGAATTCGCCCCCGAATGCTGGGGCAGCAGATCTGACTGAGAGCTTGAGTGGGCCAATCAAATGGTTCACTGCCTTTCTAAATGAAACATTAAACTATATGTCAAACACATTAAAAAACTTCTCAAATTTCTAAATAATAAGATTATATCATGTTAGGTTAAGGAGGTATCCATGCACTAAACGATTGGAGTCTTTACAATCGAGACATTCCCTACTACATGGTCAGGGAGGGAGTTCCACAAGCGGACAACAGTTGGAATGAAACCTCTGTCCAGAGTAGATGTTCTGACAGCAGGCAAGGAGAGGGTATGGAATGGCATGGATAAGCTAGAACAAATGTGGTGTGGTGCAAGCCCGGGTGGTGGGCGGATTGTCCAGGGTTCAGGCGGTTCACAGAGCGAGGAGTCCACAACTTGTTGTATGAGCACATATCGACACAGACAATGATTAGAGCTCTCATAGTTAGTCAGAAAAAAATAATCCAGTTAAGATGACTAAGCACTTATATTTGGCACTGGGAAGATTGCATATCTTGTTGCAAATGATCAGATATAACATGAGGAACAACCCTTGTCGTAACACTTCAAAAATATAGAGCAAATTTACTGATAATCTGCATTTCATACCCTAACATCTAAGACCAAATTCTTCATTTGATACCCTAACGTTGATGGGAGCTGAAGAACACCCCACTTGTAAGGAAATCTCCATGTGAAAAGTCAAATACATTGTCAGGCAAAGTGGTTTCAGAGATTTTTGGAACATGCACGTGGTCTCTCTGACCTGGGGGGGGGGGGGGGGGGGGAAGGCAGACATACTGATTAGATATTTGAGCACATGAAGGCACAGAGGTCAGCTGTTAACTTGCAGGTATATCCTTGTTAGTGTGTTTGTTAAATATTCAAAATTTGAACCTCAAATTTGGCCAAGTTGCTTTCACATTAAGAAGAGGATCTGATTAGGTTAGAGGTGATTTGGTCTGAGATTTACAAAAAACCCATTGGAGTCCAGTAATGTATTAATTACATGATTACATGTACATGTACCTTAGCTTCTTGAGCACTTTACTTTAACTTTTTATGTGCATTTCTGTTGAAACAAAGTGAACAGACTTTTTGGTGTTACGTCAAAGGCAGTCGGTAAACAGTGCCATTTACCCTGGGGAATATGTCTCATTTGAGACTGTAACATTCACCCACGTAAATCACTTTATGAAAAGCACCCTAAACGGGGATTGAAGTAGGACGGAAGTACTGTATCTACATCTCCAATTTTTATACCCTTAACCCTGAAAGGGCATTTTATGCAAGGATTGCATCATTGACTCCTATTTTTCTCAGATTTTTGGGATTTTGGTACCCTTTTTTTTTCTGATGTACTTGTTTTTTATACCCTAAACTGGATCCCCAGATTCCCCGCCCCCTGTGCTGAAAAGGTCCCTTTTTCTATGTTTCTGTTACGTGGCTGATGTACAATACAGGCTTCAATTTAACATATCCCCCTGGGGGGCCTTTTTATTCTGTTTATTATCGGCATAATTCAAGAACAGTTGATTCAACCAATGAAAGTAATCAAATGTAGGTGGAGGCATATGGTGGAAGCAGTCACATTCTTCTTTTATTCATTTTGTTCAATGTATTTTACTGTTGGTATGTGGCTCTAAAGCTCAAAAGCAATTTCTAATTATGCCTATTCAGGTCTTCCTGTTTTCCTTTGATGATTCTTGCAGATGGTGCCCTCTTCATCAGCAGTTCCAGCTGAGATAAAAAAAGAAGATGGTAGTAGGACCTTGGACACTTAGCCACACAGATACAGGGAAGAAGAAATACAACTACAGACAGAGATGTCTTGAAGCACTATCAGGAACAAATAGCTTCCTTTACAGGAGGAAAATTCGCCCTGAGACGTGCTGCCCCTGATAATGAGCAGGATGCTTTGTTCATGAAATGGTTTGTATTTTGTATTCAGTAACATACTCACTCTTCATAGGTTGATATGATATAGACTGGCCTTGAGGGAGATAAAACATTTATTGCCTGAAGTAGATTTTATTGCCCTCGTCCTGAACCCTTGATCAAAGACTGCATATTGTTGTTTTACATATTGTTTGTTCGGTTCAAAACAAGAAATCAAAGATCTTAGTCAAATTCATTTAAGTTGGTTAAAACATTACAAGAATGGAAACTCCTCATTAAAGCCTGAAGGTACTTGTTAAACCTTTTTTCAAATTGTATACCTGTGTGGGAAATTGAATACTATATTGTGTTTTTTTTTTTTTTTTTTTTTTGACCTTCATGAAAAGAAGAGAAAACAAAAAAGGAAGGTTGGATTATGACATTTAATTATGGATAAAAACTATTAGAAAGAAAAAGTAGCTGAACTGTAACATTCTCGAGAACTACTTGATCTGTGAAATGCTTCCCAAGTACAGCAACTGTAGGGTTTTATGTAAGAGGAATATGACATGTTTAGTCAAGACAAAGGCTTGCATGAAATAAACTTCATGACATGTTACTGGATGACTTGTCAAAAGTAAACTTTAATGAAATTAGAGCAAGAAAGGATCTCGTATTTTGAAACAAAAGGAACAATATACAAATTTAAACAACATTATGCAATCTTGAGATCAAGATATATACATGTATTTCTGTGCAAGGAATCAACAACAACAAAATGAACAAAAAAAAAAAAAGAGGAGAATGAAAAGGGAGTTTACGAAATTGTCATACCCCTCAAACTTATAGGTTTCGGTAGAAATTGAAAAATTTTGTGACATAACAGCGAAAG
>JAPZVO010000486.1:0-36092 GCA_029962745.1 Echinometra lucunter | reverse complement strand
AAGAGATTCTGTTACGATTACAATACACAAGGGGTGTATAGGGCAGCGGGTTACCATGTTTACCGTACAAACAGTCAATCTGAAAAAAAAATAAAACGTGATTATTCTCCCTTTTTCATTCATCTTTATTCTTTCTTTATGTACGAAGGTTAAATCCACAGGGTTGTTTCACTAACGGATCAAGGGTTTGAAATTCATGGGGGAGTTGGTCGATTGGCTCACGTTTATTGGAAATGCAATTGATTTTTTTATTTTATTGATTTTATTTGCCAGGCCTCCAAAACACAACAATGGATATATAAATCGAAGAATAACAGATCAGTAAGCTTGACCAGGATAACCCACGAAAGCTTGAAAGCCTATTTCCAATGACGCCAGTCAGTGGGCTAATTTCATGAGCAATGGCGCTGATTGCTTTAAAGTCGCCCAGCGGCGACTTCGACACCGAGGAAGAAAATGAAGAGGGCCCCCCCCCCTCGCGCCACCCCCTGGATCCGCCACTCACTTTTTACTATTATTAGAAATTTTGAAATTAATATTCTTACCAGACTCCTGAAACAAGGTCCAAATGACTAGACAAATAAGCAAAATCAGTATAGTTTTCCTCATGGTGTTTCCCAGGGTGTTTCACGATATTTTCACTCCTTACATCTCATATCACCGTGCAGGCTTATTCAATCTGCGTCATGAGCACAACCTAATACCTAAACGGAGGATCAGCATGATCAGGTGCCGCTTATCAGAAGGGGAAAGGGGCGCGGCTAAGTTGTTATTGGTCTGTACTGATGGTCCATACACGAAAATAAAATTCGGGGAATCCCCCAGCCCTCCACAAACCTGAAAAGAGTGGGCCGAGGTTAGGCCCTAGTTTTCCTCGGAATATCACAATTGTATTCCGCAAAGATAAAGTATGAATTCTAGTCAAGTGCAATGACATTGTGAAATGAATTTAAAGCAATTGGAAACAGAGGCGGCGCTACAGGGGGCAGGGCAGGGGGCGACTGCCCCTATGATTTTTCATCCCCCCCCCCCCAAAAAAAAAGGGGGAGAAAAAGAAGAAAAAAGATTAGAAAGAAGAAAGAAAAGAGGAGAAAGAAGAAAGAACAGAATGGGAAAAGAGAGGGTTGGAACTATAAAATACCCCTATTTTTTTATTTATAATTTAAACTCACCTATAGGTCATATTGCCCCCTCTATCAAAATACCCTGGCGCCGCCCCTGACTGGAAAGGGTTGATTATGAAACGCTTTTTAAAAAGTTGTTTGAATTGTGAAGTCTTTCAATATTACGGGAAATCAATCCTAGTAGAAGTCACATGCTCTCCTCAAGGAAAAGTGAATACAGGACTATACACACAATGTGGCGTAAAACCTTGGCCCACAATTTTCAACTATTTCTCATCATATCTTAGACATGGAATCATGATACCAATCAAATTTATCATGAAAATAATGAGAAAGCTTGTTAAAATATCTTCTCTTCAAATTTTCTTTCTCACCAAAGAAGAACTTCCCTCCTTAGAATACATGTATAAGCTATTCACTGGAACAACTTGTATCATGTTTGGCATTGTGCACAACGCACATAGCCTTTGATAATAATAATAATAATAATAATAATGATAATAATAATAATAATAATAACAATAATAATGATAATAATGATAATAATAGTAATAATAATAATAAATTGTCTTTATAATGCACTTAATACAAATGTTTCTAAGCGCAAGAAAGAAGAAGAAAATGATAAGAAAGAAAAATGAAATATCAGTTAAATACGGACTAACAGAAAAGTCAAATATAACACAGAAAAAGACTAAACGTAGAAGAATTGAATGAAATCATCATGAACATTGCTAAATACTAAGCGTGCTAAGACTATAACATAAAATGAACTTTATTTTCAATTATTTATTACTGTGTCATAACTACATAATCCAACAAGTCATGTAAATTAAAACATCAAAACAGAAGCATTTCAGAATAATTTCATTAAAGCACATTCAGTAACTTGCATGAATTATCAATGACCGGGGAGGGGAGGGGAGGGGATGAGTTCACAGCTATGGGAAGAAGTGGGTTTTCAAGAAGGACTTAAATGATTCCAATGATGTTGCTTCTCTAACATGTAAGGTTAGATTGTTCCATAGCTTTGGGGCAATAACTGTGCATACACGTTCTCCGTCGCGTGTTTTGATGCGGGGTCCTGGCAAGAGTTGAAGATGGGCAGTGGTATGGGAGCGTAGACGTCGAAATGAGGAGGTGGTAGAAGAAGATCGGATGGAGATAAGGTTCTGGAGATAAGAAGGGGCTTGGTTGTGGATGGCTTTGTAGACGAGCAGGAGGACTTTGAAGACATTGCGTTGCTGTATCGGTAACCAATGAAGAGACTTGATGATTGGGATGATGTGTTGTGATTTCTTTGATAAGACAGTTAGATGGCTCAGAAAATCTGGTTTGCTCGGTGAAAAGTTAAAAATTCTCCTAAAATAATCTCGAGAAATTTGGTTTTTAATACATCTCACATTTTCTCACTTGGACATGACTTTTGTTAATCGGCACGATTAGTCACTCACTGTGAATTTCCCCCATAATAATTTTTCAAATGAATTAATTTGTACGTCAAAAAGAATTAGTGTTTTTAGAAAACCTTTCACATCTGCTTTTTGTTTGTGTTTCTTGGGTTTTACCTATATATCATTTCATGTGATAATGCCTACTATGTGAAGGACATTTTACATAATCTTAATATTATCTTTTTGTTAGTTGTGCACATGCGAAAACGAAGTGATTTATAATTTACATTTTTAAACAGAAAAACAGGGTATTATTCCATGTAATCTGGAATTTCATTTGTCGCCCCCAGAAGGACAGCAAGCCTTAGATCACTTCGAAACTTCATATCATTAATTCCTATAATCTGATTGAATCAACCATTTTAGTTGCGGACGTCGTCAATATCCATTCATGTGAGCTTTTGTCCTCATAGCATTAAAACTGACCATCGCAGAATATTCATAAATTTGGTTTTAACGGTCACGGTGGGGTCAGGTAAATGAAATATGTGTATGTATGGGTGTACGCATGTGCGCATGGGTGTGTGGGCGCGTTCACATTTGATGATAATACTCCGTTCTTGTATAGCGCATATCACATCAATATCTAATGTGATATTTCCCCGGCTGCGATTGTTTTCAAGCTTTCCGCTTATGATATAGCTGGCTCCTGCATTTATGTTGATTTCCTGACCCAACTCCATTATTTTATATTACCTAAGTCTCTTATAAAAACTGTGTATATTTGTCACACTTTATTTGTATACCAACTCTGATTTGTTTCATTACTGTATCCAATGTTTTGTATTTGATTTTTCAATAAATGCAGAAACTTCTGAAAAAAAAAAGACTAAGAAGAAGAAGAAAAAAAAACTTTATACTACGGTGACTGATTTCCACCAGATGTGAATTTCTTTTTTTATTACGGCGTTATAACGAACAATATTAAAAAGGGCGTTATAACGCCGTAATTAGGGCAATGTCGCCCTGATTACGGCGATATAACGCCGTAATTTAAAAAAAACACACACTGTGGCGGAAATCAGCCACCGTACTATACGCTTCCAAAGTACTTAAGATATTACCCCGGCTTTAGCCGGGGAGGGGGGGGGGGGGGGGGGAGGCAGCCTTTACAGCGCACAAACATTTCAAGGAATTAATTCCTGCCAGGTATACCTCACTTGGGTCAATTATGGCAAATGTAGATTATTGTTGAATACATACTTTGTTTCATGTCACTGAATACCGCCATGTGTATAAGGGAGATGAACATCATGTTTTATTTTGTTTTGTTTTGTTTTTCTTTATCTCTTTTTTGGGGGGATGCATGTTTGATCCTGAGATCCTTACAGTAGTCATAAAATTTTTGGCTGACACAAGTTGCACGTTCATATCACCATTCACTTCTGCAAAATTAATAGGACACACACAATCCACACCTATACACTAAACCTGTGTTTACCCATCTAGCTAGTCAAACAAATTTGATTATCCTCATTATCAGGGTTTCATGTTCATTTACGACTCATTACTTGAAAAAAAATGAGTCATTTCAGATTTTGGTTTTTCAAGTAAATATGTACTATCGATTTGTACTTTCGTTCAACATAAATGGTAAACACACCTAAAACACACCCAATGGTAAACACACCTCTGTGGTATCAATCTGCGTTAAATCTCAAGACTCAATCACGTTTAAATGATGAAGAAAGAAAGAAGAATGGATTGAAAAAGGTAAATGGAGAATTAAAGAAAACTACACGAGTGATCTGGAAAGATATAGGTGAAAAGACAAAGAAACGAAGAAAAACATAGTGGACAAAAGAAAGGAAAATAAAACATGGTGAAGGACAGAAGACAAGATGAAGGAAGGTAAAAAAATAAAAGAAAACAAGGAAAGAAAGATACGAAATAGAAGATGAATTTAACTAATAACATAATGAAAGGAAAATTGATATAAACACATAAACTAACAAGAGGGAAGACAAAAAAAAAAGACTAAGGACAGAAGAATAAAGAAATAAATAGAAAGTTAGGATGGAAGGAATGATGAAAGAAGGGAAAATAAAGGAAAACATAATGAAAAAATGAAATCAGATAGGTCTAGAAAGATGAAATAAAAGACGGAAAGGAAAAATGATAGAACAACAAAAACAAAGTATAAGGCTAAAAAGAAAAAGGAGAGGGTGATAGAAATAATCATATAGAAATACAAAGAAACGATAGAAGAATAGATGAAAGATAAGTAGAGAGATAAAAACAAAGAATATTGTGAGGAAAGACAGAGCGAGAGTATAATAGACTTTAGCGCATATTTATTTAGCACAAGGCTCATCTGCCACAAGGTCCATTGATGATAGAAAAAAAGAAATACATAGGGAACGACAGAAAAAATATAAAAGAAGAGAAAATAAAGGAAACGCAAGGAAAATTATATCAGATATAAAAAATGAAATGAAAAGAATAACATAATAAAGGTAGTAGCACACATTTGCAAGAGGCAACCAATCTGCACAAAAGATTTTTTCAGATTGCTTTAAGCCACAGAAAAAAAAACACTCGTAAAGTTTCAGATCCCAGTACATACCCTTTTAGGACTGATAAGGAAATATTTAACACAAATATTCTTTTATTTTCTTTGTTTTTTAAAGGCGTCTTCCTGGCTCCTTTAGAGTAAAACCATTCATTTTTACTTATTCTTTAGAATATTGTTGTAAATTTGATAACATGATATAGTTTTACATAATTATCTGTCATTTGAAAATTCTGAAACAATGTTTTGAAAATGTGGGCTACTACCGTTAAGAACGGAAAAAAGGAAAGATGATATAGGAAAGACAAAAACAAAATATAAAACATATATGCAGAGACTAAAATAAGATAGAAAAAATAAAGAAATACCTATACCTTCTAAGGATAGAAGAAAAGATGAAAGAAAAATTAAAGGGAGACGAAAAAGAAGAAAGATAAAAACAAGGACATAGTGAAAGATAATAAGAGAGAGAACAAGATGGTGGAAATATACTTAGGATAATGCAGTATTTTTTCTTCGCGATCTGTCTTTCCTTTATGTTATTCTTTGTTTTCATCCTGCTTAAAAAATTGTATCGAAAGAAAAACTCAAAGATGGAAGAATGTTTTGAAAAAGGTAAAAGGAGAATCAAAGAAAACACAGGTAATCTGGAAAGATAAAAGTAAACAGAAGAAGAATCAAAGGAAAACAAAGGAAGAAAGAGGAAAATAATCGACACAGAGAAGGACACAGGCGCGGATCCAGGATTTCTTGGGGGGGGGGGAAGCAAAATTGAAATCATGCGAGTCGAATATTGGCACGCAATGCAGTGGCGTATCTGGCACGGGGGGGGGGGGCATTCTGAGATTGTTAGGTCCATACAGAGAATTATAATGGTTAACGTTTATAAATTCCGAAAGAAAATGTCGATTTGCAGCTATGTTGTCGAAGAGCTCCTTCTTTATGTTTTGTTCGGTAATGAATAAGTTCAGATTCTGTGGGTGTCACCATGCATGGTTATGCACGCTACTCCCCCGAAACCCGCCTTAGACACTTGAAAATCCTTATTAGCATAGTACAGCGGCTCTTGCATGAGCCTTAAGCAGAGCTGTACCTGGCATACCGCGTCAAGGGGGGGGGGGGGGGGGGGGCGACCGAGGCGGGGTGGCCACAACCATATTTAAGTCGATGTTAATTTCACTTTGGCGAGCGAGCTTAGCGAGCGAGCGAAAATAAAAACACTTCTCTTTTTAATTGGCAGGGAAAACTGCATGTTTTTTTTTTTCTTCTTTTTTTGCAGATTTGGGCAGACACTGTCGTGTCTAAGGCGATGTTGATTTAATTTCGGTTAGCGAGCGTAGTGAGCGAGTGAAGAAAAAACACTTCTCTTAATAGACCTCCGTACCAAACTTGAACGAAATCCGTCAAGAAATTTGGCCAGTAGAGCGCACACAAGCAGACCCTTCAAATCAACCTTTTTGTGTATAAAGACGGGACAAGCGAGGGCGCTATCACCAAGAGTTATAGGCGGCTAGATTTTTGCATGATACACCTCTGAACCAAACTTGAACAAAATCCTTCATACTGCCGGGGGATACTACTGGATTTGTGATTGAGGGGATTTTTTTTAAACTTTTCTCAGAAAAACGTTGTTAAATACCGACTTCTTATTAGAAAAGATTCTCATTGTCATCCAGATGTATCAATTGCTAATGAAAGTGATAGTCGGTTCAAATGCGAGCACAATACATGCTATATCCATGTAGTTCATATGCAGGAGGCAACCCCCCTTGACCGAAAATAAAAAAAAAACTTTGTAGAGAAACTGAGTTATAGTAAACGTGGACATTTATATGTCATGTTTGCAGAATATCCTGCCTTCAAAATACTACGAGAACAGTTGAAAAGTATGAATTAAAGCTTAATGTCACATTTGGGGTGTAGTTCCGTATACTGGTATCCTCTTTGAGGAGAGCATGTGACTATCAGTAGGATTGATTTTCTATTAGGTTAAAACAAAGATCACAATTTGAATAACTTTTTAACGTTTAAAATCAGTTTTGAAACTTACAATTGCTCCCAGGGCCACGTTTCATAAAACTTGTTATCAGTAACAATTGCCACATTTCTATGACAAATTTACTGTCAGCTAATCAGATGCAAGGATTTCAGTTGCTTATAACAGTAATTGTAACTTGTTATTGCAAACAAGTTTTATGAAGCGAGGCCCAGTTCCTTTCACAACGTATTTGCAATTCAGAAATACTGTGATATGCTGGGGAAAACTTAACGTGACCCATTCTTGCAGGTCTGAGGAGGGATGAGGGATCCCTTTTCTCTCCTACCTGATTTGTCATTTTATGGACTTGGTACAGACCAATAAAACTTAACACGCCCCTTTAACGTTGTGATAAGTTGGACCCTGAACTCTTTTGAGGTACCTTGGATATTATAAAAAGTTCAAGGTGCTTTTTATTCTGGTGCGCTCATGATAGATTAAGCCTTCACTGAGATATCGGATGTATAGGCTAAACTGAATATGTTTCTTCATGAAGCTTAAACACCATGAAACGAACTATACTGATTTTACTTTTTTGTCTAGTCATTTGGACCCTGCTTCAGGAATCTGGTAAGAATATATAATTCACAAGTTTCTAATAATTTTAAGAAGTAGCCTGCAGATTAAAACTTCGTAGATGAAAAAAGAATGAATTCTTAGAAAAAAAAATCGCTTTGTGTCAGATCTACTTGTGCGGCGGGACCAATGTGGTCCAATAACCAATTGGTCTAGACCTATTAGGTCCAAATACCAGTTGGTCTTATATCGATTTTCATAACGTCCAATAGCCATTTCGGCTAATCCGAGTTAGTCTCATATCCACATGGTCTAATCACCACTTTTTTGTCCAATAACATTATGTATGACCAATTTGTGTAGGCCTAATTTTCATTTCGTCTATTGTCCAATTCGTCAAATAATCATTTGATCGCATTCCAAGTTTGTCTACGTACCATTTGGTCTAATATTCTTTTGGTCCAATATCTATTTCGTCTATAATCCCCCAAATACGTTGTTGTTGTTTTATTCAGAAAAATATAATTATACGCTGTAATGATGATGCTGATGATTATGACAATAATTATAATAACAGTGATGATTCTAATAGTACTGACAGTAAGAGAAGCAATAGAGGGAAGGGGTGCTCCCAACATATTATTTTACATTTGATTGTAATACAACTTCCATCTCTATTTCATTTTCTATATTTCTGGTTTTTTTCATCACCTTCTTCCCCTCCTTTCACTTCGCTCTTTTTTTTTTTTTTGGTTATGTTTATTCCGTCTTTGTATCTCTTCATCTGTATCATTCTTTCTTCGAATTTTTAATTTGCAATTCATTTTAATGGCAGGATGTTTGATTTGTTTAAGTGGGGTAAAATCCCATAGAAATCTTGTCAAAGAAGAGTTAAACTAAATCTCTAAAGGGTACGGGGGTGAAAATCTACTCAGTGAGTAATCACAGTAGGCAGCACTTCAATGTGGAGAGTAAGCGCATAAAAGAGTAAAATCCACTCGCAAAAGAATAATTCAAACCACTATTTTTTTCATTAGATTCCACTATTTCAAGCGTGCAAGATTTCTATTCCAAAATGAAGTGATCGCTAATATGATCCATCAAAGAGTGAATATCCACTCCGTATATATTTAGTAGAAAATAATGCGTGTCTTTTTCCCCTTTTTTTCATTTCAGACTCATGCAGCTGGAGTCGTCGTCGTCGCCGTCGTCGCAGCTGTAAACCTACTACTACTAGTATGTCAAGCATTACAGTTTAAAAATGTTTGGTACATATCAGTTGCCACGAGGAGGGTAATCATGTATCTTACATTTTTAAATCTGTAAATTTGTATCTGTGATTTCATATTGTTATTATTGCTGTTATTATTATAATTACTACTGCTGTACTCTTTTCTATATCTTTGCATGTATTGTGTATTATCTTTCTTGTTTGTCACTTTCACGGGAGGAAAAATTTCTGTATTTTTTAATTCAGACCATAAACCGTCTTGAATCTCTTGAATCTCAAACTTTGTACATTTTTTTTCCTTTCCCGAATCGCGCGCGTATTATTTTGCGAATTTTGACCGTAATCATTATCTGTTTTGAACCTTAATGGACGATGTTAATATGGGTAAGAAATCATAGTGATGGAAACTGACTAAAAATGGCATCACCATAGATTGTCATTACCTTAGGTAATTTTATCTGATCCAATCATCCCTGTTCTACATTGCGTCTCGCCATCTAAACAATTCCAAATATATTCAGGACACTTTCATATTAGTAGATAGCCCAAGGTCTTTTCTATCAAATGACGATAAAATGTCTTGCAAAGGTGCGAAAATCAGACTTGAAAATAAATTGGTATTTGTCCTCAATCTGGATGGTATAAATGAAGCTGGGAGTGATGTCAATACATAGACATTTTCATGTTCTGATGTTTTAATTACAATTTATGAAGGAATATCCCATTTTGTGGTATGTTCTGACATCGGTAAACAATTGAATACTTCATTGATTGTCTTGAAAGGTTACTTTTAGTAAGTTTTTGCCATTCAAAACGGCATACTCTGGACGTCAGAAAAAGGAATATCACAACGCATGGTCATGCAGAAAGATCAAACAGTCAACTGTTCAGTCAGTTTGTTAGACAAAACATCAATTCTCTTCAATCCAAGAAATGTTCCATTTCTCGTCATGATTATGAAACTTACTTGTTCGCATTGCAAATTGCAGTCGTTCAATATTATTGATCAGGGGGGGGGGACATGCCCCCCCCCCCCCCGATTTTTTCTGGGGGGGGGATCGTCCCCCTCAAATTTTAAAGTTTAATATATTATTTTTCTATTTTGAGTGAGGTGACCAAATTTAGGTCAACCACTTAAATATTTCATAGGCCTAGAATACATTTTGATAGCTAAATCAGGTTTCTTTCCTTATTTTTGCGGTTATTTTTAGCTAGCTCGCTTCACTCGCTCACATAATAACGATACCCCCTCTCGCTTCTCGAAACAGATTTTCGGCGGAGGCCTTCGATGTTTCCGTCCCCCCCCCCCCCCACTCGTTACATGAAATCGCCGCCACTGGTGTCAACTCACTTGTCTTTTGGACTGAATAAGTGTCTGATTGGTTGGTTTTATGATTATTTCAATATTAGTTCAAGCACTGCTTCCCGAGGCCTAGCAGACAGTTAGATAATGACTCCTCTGACAGGTTAAATGGTTTATTGAATGTGAACTTAACACAATTTTCGCGTACGTTAACATGTTTCAATACTACTGTTCATTTTGTCATTTCCCAGATAGTGTTGGATCTAGTGTAACCTTGTCTAATGTGTTACAAGCCCTCCAGTATGAAAATGATTTTTCAGGTGAAGTTTATATATTTATAGTTACGGTAGATTAAAAAACATGCTTTCAGCTTGGAACGACCGTTTTTTTCAGCATTTCCGCACATGGCCTATTTAAAGACCGATTAATTAAAAGATAATATATTACATTAAAGGGAATGACAGTAGAACAAATCAAAGAAAACAATTTTCAAAAGTTTCATCGAAACCGTTACAAAATGAGAAAGTTTTGAAAGTTTGAAAAGTCTCATTTACTTTCCATGGCGAATCTGAAACTGGCAACGTTACTTCAAAATGGCAGGTTTCTGTGGACAATTCTCAACATGTTTTGTACACAAAGTTTCATATTTTCTCCATCATCTCTAAAGATGCTGCTTGTAACTTTGCGAAGTCAACATATTGTGTCAAATACATTTACCTTTGATATATCTTGAGCTAAGAAGAAGACAAGCTGCAGTGATCGCACCTCGTGTTTACATAACGAGTTTCAGTCCGTGTCCGTCCTAGACGGCCGTCTGGACTCTCTGGAGTGCACCCGGGTGACGTCCGGAGAAGATCAGTGTGAAAAGGGTATAAGGTAATTAAGACCAGTAGACCTATATTTCCAATAACTCCAGAAGTGTTAAAAAGTTACCTTTTGAACATGTCTGATAGTCTCAACTTCCACATTTCACTACCTATATACGTTATGATATTAATTTGCAGTGATACGTATTTTTCATTCCTTCTTGAAAGAAGCTAAAAGATTTTGCGTATTTCTAAAGTCTTGCTGATATAATTCGACCTTTCCGCATTTCTTTTGAACCGATCACGTTTATGCCATATGTCTAGAATCAATCTATTCATCCACGGGAAACCTTTTTTTGACACACTCTTTTCTTTTTTGCCCAAGCGAAGCGATGAAGAATAAAATAAAATTTGGTTTCCCGGGTATTGCAGTCCTTTTGCACATCATTAACCTGAAAACATCATCCCATGCGATATCTTGTAAATTTTGATTAAAGTTGTCAAAATCAACAGCCGACTTACATCATGCAAAACTGACAGTACACTGCAAAAACGGTGGTGTTAAATTGGTGTTAAATCAACACCACTGGTGTTTACATAGGACAACACTACCGTCAGAGTTGTCCTATATTCAACACCAATTTAACACCACCGTTTTTGCAGCGTAGATCAAAAGACTTTACTTAACTGTGTAAATGAGATTCTAGTGACCTACTCCCATTTTTCACAAAAATATCCCAATTCTATTTTTCTTAAATCCAAAATGACGATCATTTCTTTCAAACAAGTTCAGTTTTCATACCGTTTGTCAACTTGTTTAGTCGCCGTCTAGTATTTTCAATTACGTCATTACTGTCTAGACAGGTCAGTGTTTATTCATGTTTTATTCATTTTTTGTATGTCACATGTAACTTTCCACCAATCATTGATATTTAAATATCGCGTCAATGTTTACGCGATCTTTGGTCAATTGTCTATCTTCTGATGATGTTTGAAGGTTTGCATGGTGGTACGGATATTCGTAGAAAGGGTTTACGGTTCACCATGTGGTAAGTCCTAAGGGACTATAGATAAAGTGGATAGAGATGGAGGTGAAATAGAGAGGCGAGAAAGCAGGAAAGTTGGAGGGCAGAGTATCTTTCGAAAACTGGGTGAAGTCCTAAAAAGGACTGTAAACCAGAAGAGGTGAGAGGACTGAGTTGATGAAGAGATGAGGAGGCTTGAGTCGGCGAGAGGTGAGAAGAATTGAGGAGAGAAGACTCGACGTTTCGGGCAGCTTGACTGTCCGTCTTCAGTTTCCTTTCTATCTTCTTTTATTTCTCTTTTTCTTCTTGTCTTACTTCCTAATTATCAATTGCTAGGTTTTCTGCAAGATATAGACTTCTTTCCTGTATTCTACGTCTTCGCACAATTGTTATGTAAACTTATTGTCATGCCTTTTCAATCTTTATGTGCCAATTCGATGTGTATTGATATTATTTCCTTTATTTTTGTTATCTAAACACAACAAAAAAGTAACTCCCCCCCCCTAATTCAAAATAGCATAACTTTTAACGAAAAAGGTTTGAGCAAAATAATTTGGCAGAAGTGTTCTTACACTTATTGACTAACTTCTATGTGAAAATGAGATTGATCCATCAAGTTATGCATGAGTGAGCAGACATTAAAGGCAAACATATCAATTTTCGAAAGTCACAAGAGCCATTTTGGGGGGTATGTGAAACAAAACTTTGACGAATTTTGTTTCTTCCATTGTTTGACACCGTCACGCCTATCCGTGACACTTGTCATGCTTATTACAGTTGGGCGAACCCCTCTTTTTTGGGAAAAAGGTGACGTTCAGCCCTCCTAAATCTACAAAATCCATTCAGTTTATGGAAAATATTGGCATCGACCAACATGGGTCAGCACATATGTGAAAATACCGGGTAGTCGTTTTCCAGCATTAAACAGTATATTTTTAGCATTTCTTGCTTCATTGTTAAATATGTGCTCACTCAACCATGACACAACCATGATAAACATCAACAACACTTAAAAAAACACCAGAAAAAAGCTTGTTTCACAGACCCCCCCCAAAAAAAAAATGACTCTTGTGACTTTTGAAAAGTGACATTTTTGCATTTAGTGTCTGCTCACTCATGCATGACTTGACGGATCAATCTCATTTTCACACAGAAGTTAGTCAATAAGTGTAGAAACACTCCTGCCAAATCATTTTGCTCACAACTTTTTCGTTAAAAAGTTATGCTGTTTTGAATTAGGGGGGAGTTACTTTTTTGTTGTGTTTATTATGTCAATGCTGTTATTTATTTATGCTTGAAAATCGGACCGTAAATCAATTTTATGCTGATGCATGACCATAAATTATCTTGAATCACATATGAATTCACAATTTCTTCTTATATATGACACATCATGCGTACAAAAATGAATGATCCATGAAGATGCTTGGTTTCTCCCAAATGAGTAGATTGGTGAGTAAGAAGCCATTCAGGTTTCCTGATCTAGCAGCTGACAATAGACCCAGTGCTTGAGCAAGTTTACACAACACTGAGAATGAAAAGGAATATTACAGATGGTTGGGGTATAAAATGGCTGGAAATTATGCAAAGCATCATCACTACCTTCTGCCACATCCTCTTCCGACCTGGCAGTTCTTCTTCGACCAGATCGACCCTTGTTGACATCGAGGCTTGTCCCTTTCTCCTCTTGCTGGTATTTTCTATTTTTTCCATAACGTAGACTCTGCAGAAACTTGGCGATCTGGAAACCTCTCATGGAAGGCTGCAGCAACTTGCTGCAGGCTCCCAGAGTGAGTCCATTCGGTTACGATAATCACCCTTTGATCTGTGTATCGTCACTGAAGCTATTCATACTTTTCTAGTAGCCACACTCCTAGGTTTCAAATGTTGTATGATTTGTGTCTTTCTCTTTGCAGAAAAAAAATGTTCGTCACTCGATAAGCCAAAACACGGTTCAATTTCATGCACGAACGGCGTAAATCACGGCAGCAAGTGCACTTATTCCTGCGATGTTGGATATAATTCACCAAGTTTAGCTTCGAACCCCAGGACATGCACCTCGAGTGGCTGGACGGGCACTGATATTTCAAGCTGCAGTGGTAAAAAAAACATAATCAACATAATTATATTAGAAAAAGAAAAGAAAAAAAAAATCAAACCAACAAACAATTAAATACCCACCCCGAAAACAAAACTAGAACATCAAAAACTATGAAATAAAACAATATATACATGTACGGTGTATATGTATACATATATATATATATATATATATATATATATATATATATATATATATATATCTTTTTTCTTGTTTTCCTTTTTCTCTTTTTTTCTCTCTTTTCTCTTTTCTCTCCTTTTTCTCTTTTTCTTTTCTTTCTTTCTCTTTTTTATTTCTTCTTTTTTTCATTTTTCCTTCTTCTCTTCTTCTCTCTCTCTCTCTCTTTCTCTCTCTCTCTCTTTCTTCTTCTTCCGGTTTCTTTCTTTCTCGCAGACTTCAGCTTTCCTACTTCTTCTTTCTGCCTCCCTCTTCAATCTTCCTCTCTCCCCCTTTTTTCCGTCTCTTTCACATTATTTGAGTTCATGTACTAAGCCCTAAGGGCGAAAATTCGTGAAATTTCTTTGGTTTACGGAGTTTTTTTTATTGTTTTATTGTTTTTTTTTAGTTTTATATATATATACTGTATATATACACACATATATATATATATATATACAGAGTGTATCAATAAAAACGTTTCACTTTTGAAAATTCTGTCAAAATTACATTTTAAAATATTTCGAAGATTTTTTCATGTTGATCTGTCCAGTATTCTCATCTATCAAGTGCCATTAACGTAACAAAATTTTCGAATACTTCCTGTTTTTATTCAGAGTGTGAAAAATGACTTGCGCCAGATTGAAAGAAGAGGGAAAATTTAAAACCAGCTGTCATGATTAGTGATTCGATTCAATGGAATTCCTCTTTGCCTGACTACCTGACTGGTTGGTTGACTCATTCTTGACTGATAGTTTGAGCAGTTGATTGGTTATTGATCAATCAATCGATTGAATGGTTGATCAGTTAATCAAATGCTAGATTAACTGATCCCATTTGATTCACTGGTTGAATGACTGACTAGCTGAATGAATGATGGAATGACGCATTGATTGATTGATTGATTGACTGACTGATCTATCGGTTGATGTATTGATGGACTGATTGCTCCTTGATTGATTTTAATTGATTTACTGAATGATCTGAAGATGTATTAATTTGGTACTTTTCTTCTTGACTGAATGATTTGCATCAGTGGCATGTGGATTGGATGTGTATGTGAATTGTGACTCCTGTGCTTAGATCTCACTCATGTATGAAGCAATGAAATCATTAAAAATCAGTGGCGGCGATTTTTTGTCACGAGTGGGGGGACGGAAACCCGGAAGGCCTCCGCTGAAAATATGTTTCGAAAAGTAAGAGGGGATAATTGATATTATGCGAGCGAGCGAAGCGAGCGAGCGAAAATTATTACAGAAAATAATGAAAAGAAGCCTGATTTTGCCATCAAAATGCATTCTAGGCCTATAAAATATTTAAACGGTTGGTCTAAAGTTGGTTAGCCGACTCAGAATTGAAAAATGATATATGAGGCTTCGAAAGTCGAGGGGGGGGGGACGATCCCCCAGAAAAAATCGAGGGGGGGGGGACACGTCCCCCCGTCCCCCCCCCCCCCCCCCCCCGGGATCGCCGCCTATGATTAAAATGATGACATACAATTGACATACAATTCCTGGAACATCATGACATAATCATTAATTTAAGCAAAGAGCAGTTTGTTTGAATGGGAGTACTTATTTGGAGTGCCGGTTTAAATGTCCCTCTTCTGTCTATTTGGCACAATACCCTTTTTCACACTCTGAACAAAAACAGGCAGTATTCGCACAAGCGTCAACGAAAATTTGTTTTGTTAGTGGCACTGGATAGATGAAAATACTGGGCATCTATTGACATGAAAAAGATCTTCGAAATATTTTGAAATGTAATTTTAACAGACTTTTCAAAAGTGTAACGTTTTTTATTGATACGCCCTGTATACATATATATATATATATATATATATATATATGTGTGTGTGTGTGTGTGTGTGTGTGTATATATATATATATATATATATATATACACACATATATATATATATATATATATATATATATACATATATATATATAGAGAGAGAGAGAGAACTGCTGGAACGTTGTAATGCATTGCGAGCAATTTTACTTTTCTCTACTTAAATTTTTGATTTTTTATTTTTGACGGCTTCCTCCGTCTTCGTCAGGGGTATACAATGTGGTATCACATTTCTGATGCTTTACGTATAAACGCAGATATGCCTCCGTACTTCTACGACCCTGAATGTCCAAACAATACTTTTCATTTACCGGCTAAGACAACCTACAGGGTTGTTGAGATATTTTGGTCTTCTCCTCTGGCCCGGGACGATCGAGATGGAAAAGTTTCTACTTAGTAAGTTTCTGTTCTTTACGTTCCATTTATTGTTGATGGTTATATTGATTGTTGCTCTTTGTTGTTTTTGTGCAGACTCTTCAAGTAAACAATAATTTATTTTATCTACTTATAATATTTTGCATGTAATAATGGAACACTCTTTAAAAATAAGAAAATGGTCATTTAGAACCCCTTTTTGGCCCATATTCAGAACTCTATAGAAAAGGGGTTTTATAACCTTGGGTTCTTAATATTTCAAGAACCCCAAAAGGCTCCATGTACAAACGATAATAGTTTTAAAGACCCCTGTAGAACCATTCATAGAACCTTTAATGGTTCTTCGCAGAACCTTTTAGGTTTCCAAATGTTGGACAAAAAAGGCTCTGATCAGCACCTTTTTTTTATGAGTGAAGCTTGCTTTTAAAATGCAAATAAAATTGGACCGCATTCAGATTGGTATCATCTTTATCTATATCTGCATCGATTTTATATCAACGCTCTCTTCTCCTTTCCACTGTCAGTCTACACAGCCCTCGTAATCTCCCAACTTACTATGGAGAGGGTAATCACAGGATAACCTACGGAGCGAGCGATACAGAGGGAAATGACTGCTATTGTATCTATTTTCTCACCGTCTATGGTATGTCAATCTGTATTTTGTTAAAAAAAAGAAGAAGAAAGTGTTGCTGTTGATGATGGTGGCGGCATGGTAATAATATAGATGGCAGTATCAATTGTGGCACAACAGTTGTGATGATTGATGGTGATGATGCATGGTAATAATCATGATAGTCGCGGTAAATACGATAATGACGGGGGTGATGATGATGACAATGGTGGCAATAATGACGATGATAATCCTGATAATGATGATGATAATGATTTGATTAGGGGCACAGGGGAGTGTGGCTGCTAGTTTTAATATTTTCTCAATCTTATTTAGTCCCTAAATGCCCACATCCCGGGACACCTCACAATGGTCACGTCTCATGTGGATCGGGATACCTCGGTACCACAGCGTATTATCACTGCAATCAAGGGTATGTTCTCTCGGGATATCATCGGAGGGAATGCGTTGAAACTGGACATTATCGTGTAGGCTGGAATGGGACCGCACCCTCGTGTATCGGTAATGAGAAATTTTCATCGTCCTTCCTATTCAGTAAGGTACTCTCACACTAAAGCTACAGTTAGAGTCGGTTCATGACGGTTAGTTACGCTTAATTGACCGTCACTGACTGTTCTGGACCGCCATGCTGCCGTAATAAGACCGTATATATATATATATATATATATATATATATATATATATATATATATATATTAGACCGTACAAGAACCGTTCTATGAACCGTAGTACAGACCGTGGTAAATGACGGTTGGAGAGAGTTTTGAACATGCTCCAAACTTCCTTTCTGACCGAGAAAGGCCAAACTTGACCGTTATGGATCGACTTTGGCCCTAGTAGTGGCCGTTTTACTTCATGTCAGTGCGACCAGACTCGGCTAAATACGGTCGGTAGCCGTAGGTAGACCGTAGCGCTAGTGTGAAAGCACCTTAAAGATTTTTGTTAGAAATTTTGCAAGAACGTCATGTTAAAACGAAATACTCATGCATGTATATCTGTAAACAGAAACTTTCCAATAACATAATATTCTCAAGAGAATGAATAAGTGTAACCACGAGAAGTGTGCCAAATCTCTCAGAACGATTGATTCTCACTCGAATTAAGTAAGATTCAATCTAATATATATATATATAGTACAGAGGTTATACCAAGTTCAGCTATAGTGCTCAATGCAATACAGCAGAGCATATTAGACATACCTCAAAGATTGGGTTGCCCGCTATCGGCGGTTTCACGCTTGGCGATCTTCAGGCGGACTTGCTACTGGGTTTCCCTCGTTTGGGGCGATGGATGCACGGAACGGCTACGGTCGGGTGGTTTCTTCTCCCTGTTGTTGTGACGGCATTTTGTAATTAGCTCAGATCGGCGGTTGATCGCTTTCCCTTTATTAGTTGCTATAGCCACTTTCTCTTCCATGCACAGATTGCATATTCCGCTTTTTCTTTTTTTGAGGTTTGATTTCTTGATTATGTCCCATCTTACACTGTAGTTTGTTTGCTTCCTTTTGAGTCCCCAAGTATATTTTGAAAGTTCAGTTTCATTTTCATATTTTCGTGTCGAAATGATTTGGTGTGATTCCTGTACCTTTCCTTGAAAGAACCCCCCGCGAGTCCGAAATAGATCACATCATTTTGGCCATGGGTGATAGTGGCCTTGTAGACGATCGCGTTGACCAGACAATTGCCACGTAGAGGGCAGTCTTCCTTCACTCTACAGTTACAAGTTTTCTCACGGGGGTTTTAGGTTTGCTTTGACTTCTTGATGGTTCTGTCATTATGCGACTTTATGACAGCATCTATGCTTTTCATGCAGCTATAACTGACTTTGACAGTGTTTGTATTAAAAATCTTATGCAGTTTATTATCAGCTGGGAAGTGTTTGGCAATTAAATTCAGAAATTTGCCGCCAACGTTGGTTTTTACATTACTACTATAGGGTGGGTTGAACCACGTGACTTTCCTTTGGCGGTTTTTCATTTTTCTGTTCGGTCTTTCCTGATTTTTCCCCAAAATTCAATGTTCTTGTTGTATCCGCTGTTATTCAGGGCTTCGTTGTAGACGGGTGCAGCATTCCTGAAGAATTCTTCCTGAGAAGCCTGCTTTCATAACTTTGAAAGACCATAAAGAAAATTTTAGAAGCAACCCCAAAGCAAGGCTCATCAATCCCACGAAATCAGAGCTTGGCTGAGTATTCAAGAAATCAAACCTCAAAAAAAGAAAAAGCGGAATGTGCAATCTGTGCATGGAAGAGAAAGTGGCTATAGCCACTAATAAAGGAAAAGCGATCAACCGCCGATCTGAGCTAATTACAAAATGCCGTTACAACAATAGGGAGAAGAAACCACCCGACCGTAGCCGTTCTGTGCATGCATCGCCCCAAACGAGGGAAACCCAGTAGCCAGTCCGCCTGAAGATCGCCAAGCGTGAAACCGCCGATAGCGGGCAACCCAATCTTTGAGGTATGTATATATATATATATATATATATATGTATGTATATATATATATATATATATATATATATATATATATATATATATATAAAGTGAAAAAAATGAAAATGGGAGAATAATAATTGCGTAGCTCCCTCAATGTTCCCCAGAGCTGTCCGGGTTCGATTCCCGGCGGAGGCATTATTTCAACCCTTGATTCAAAATCGATGACTCTGGGGAACACTGAGGGAGCTACGCAGTTATTATTCTTTTCTTTCAATATATACATTTTTTCATTTCATTTCATTTATATTTTGTTGAAAATGAAATAAATGAAATGAAATGAAAATGAAATGAAATATACATTATATTTATATATATATATGTATATATATATATATATATATATATATATATAAAGCAAATGACAAATGCAAACAACTTTGACAACTCCCTCGTAAATAATAAACATGATAAACATTGAAAGAAATGAAAATGGGAAAATATTTTCTCCCATTTTCATTTCTTTCAATAATGTATACAGTGCGTCCCAGAAAAAAGTGTAAATTTGGAAATATTCTTGCCATCTGGGCATTTCAAAATATTTTTATGAACTCTTTATACCTGTAGATAGCCCACGGTCTCTTCTATCAAATGCTATCCAAAATCTAAAAATATTTTACACTTGAGTGAAGAGACATAATTTTTGTGAAAGGGTGCAAAATTTGAGCTTGACAAGGTTAGTATTCAGGTTAGTATCAGCGGGGCTGAAAGTATTGTTAACTCTGAAGGCTTAGAAATTTTCATTTTCTAATACTTTTACAACATAAGTTATAAATGAATATCCTTGGTTGTGTGTATGTTCTGACATATCTCAGTAAAATGTCAAGCTGGAGTGAGGATTTCAAAACTTGACTGGTTGATTTGAAATATGTATTTTAGGTAGGTTCATACCATTAAAGCTGGCTCATTTTGGATATCAGAAAAAATATAGCACGCAGTCATGCAGACCAATCAACATTAACCAATAAGTCACTCACTCAGTTAATTATCACCCAGTAGGCCACCAACCAATCAGAAAAACAACCAACCAATCGCGCACTCATTCAATCCCAAAGACAAGTGAGTTGACAGAACTGAATAACTGCAATTTGCATTGTAAACGTGTAAGTTTCATGACCATCCTTGTTTTGAAACATGGTTTTGTCATTCCTTTCTTCCACCTGCCAAAAGAAAAAAAGGTAAAAATTGCTGACAAATTATCAAGTATTTTCCTTCAAAGAAATGTACAAATTTTAGTCAAATTCATTGAAGTTACACATTCGCACTGCAGATTGCAGTTTTTCAATTGTGTCATTTCACTTGTCTTTGGGATCGAATGAGTAACTACTTTCCTGATTGATTGAATGACTGACTGACCTATTTATGAATGATTGACTGATTGCCTGATCTTTCTGCATGACCATTATGAAACCCAAATCATGCCAGCTTAACTGTTAAGAAAACTTACCGAAAATTAACATAATTACAAAACAAGAAGGTATGCAATTGGTCACTCAAGCATGACAAATGTTAATGGATATGTCATAACATAAACACAACAATGGATATCCACTCATAAATTGCCAGAAAGCCCTCAGAATGTTAAAATTATAAAGCCTCCAGAGATAACACTACTGTCTGCTTCGCTGATAGCAACCAGCACAAAATACTCAACATTCTTGTCAAGTTTGGATTTTGCACCCTTTCGCAAAAGTTGCCTTTGCTTGCTCAAGCGTAAATTATTTTGACATTTTTAGTGCTATTGAGAGTCTTTGGGCTATCCACCGGTATGGAAATTTCTTGAAAATATTCTGAAATGCTCAGATGGCAAGAATTTTTCCGACTGTACACTTTTTTAACGCTATATATATATATATATATATATATATATATACATATATATATATATATATATATATACATATATATATATATATATATATATATATATATATATATATATATATATATATATATATATATATGTGTGTGTGTGTGTGTGTGTGTGTGTGTGTGTGTGTATTTATCTATCCAAGAAAGAGTCAAATAATAACACCGCAGGAGCCAAAACTTGACTGACGTTTCAAGCAAAGACCTTTATCAAAGTGAGACTGAAAATAAAGAATCTGATGCAGGAAATCAAGAAGACACACAAGATACCAAGATATTTATTCATTTATCTTTATAGCATATCAAATGAAATTCATGTATGAAATCTCAGTATCACCAAAAAGCATTCCCGTAGAGACATTTTGTACGTTGAGTCAAGCTTCTGAGACTTTCTTATAATCAATCAGTGACGACATTGTATAGGTCGAATAACTATTTCAGAACATGATATGCTGGTGTAACTAATATTCATATGATTAACTGATTTTTATGTATTAAATATATATTAAAATGTTGCAACTTTCTCTATTGCAGCAATCCAGTGTTCCCCACTTTCTGCGCCACAACACGGTTCAGTTTCATGCACGAATAACTTCAATTACGACAGCAGGTGCACTTATTCCTGCGACGTTGGATATAATTTACCAAGTTTAGCTTCGAACCCCAGAACGTGCACCTCGAGTGGCTGGACGGGCACTGATATTTCAAGCTGCATAGGTAAAAAAAATATAATTAACATTAAAAAAAAATACAATCAAACCAACAAACAATAAAATACCCCCCCCCCCGAAAACAAAACAAGAACATCAGGAACTATGAAATAAAACAACAACAGATATATACGGGCGTAGGAAAGAATATGTATGGGCGTAGGAAGCTTTGAGAACGGGGGGGGGGGGGGCTAAAGCACACACCTATAAATTTCAATTTAGGCGCACATCACGAGCGCAAAGCGCGAAGTCGCTTGCGGGGGGGGGGGGGGAAGGGTAAGACCTAGCTGGAGCACTATTACTTTAATGGATTATTTTGGGGCAGCGAAACGTTTTTTAAATTTTGTAAGAAATGACTCCTCTTCCATAGATTATGAACTTTGCTGTTTTTTTTTTTCATTTTGCGAGCGAGCGAAGTGAGTGAGCTAACAATAACCACTCCCTGCTATGAAGGTAGTGTTATTTTGTCATGATAATACACTGTGTAGGCCTATAAGAACATTAATAGGCCTATTTGGTAACCTCGCTGCGAAATTACTGAGACTCTTTTTTACACCTCACTGGTCGAAATGTCTGCTGCCCGAAACCATCCTCGAGCGAGCGAAACGAGCGATGAAAACCCATTGTCTTGACCATTTAAATGTTATCTCGTCATCAAAATACGCAATTAGCATATTCCGTCACCTCACTTCACTTGCCAAATTTGTTTGCTTTCGAAACCATCTTGTAGGCCTAGTCCTATAATACAAGCGAGCAAGGAAGAATACATGAATTCTTTGCATGGTACAGGTGATCATTCGCATGGGCCTATAAGATATACGTTTGATGACTTTGCTTTCCGCATTGGTTTGCTTTCCCAAATCTTGCACGATCTTATACAAGCGAGTGGAGCGAGCGAAAAAAATATCCTTTTCATGCATTCGTCATTAAAATACAACATGGGCCCATATTATATCTGAACTATATATTTGGTACCTCGCTTGCCGAATTTGCTTGCGTTCCCAAACCATCCTGTATCTAAATAGCATACGAGCGAGCGCAACGAGCCAGAAAAAAGATCTTTTTCGTGGTATAGCAGTGTTATTTCGTCATCAAAATACACTATAAGCCGATAAGATCTCTGACTGATATATTTCATCACCTATATCGGTCGAATATGACTTTATTTAGGCACCTTCCCTGCCATCGAAACCTTTCTACGGGTGAGCGAATCGATCGACTGACAAAAAAAAAATATTTTCTTTAGAACGTTGATTCGTCACACTACAGGATTTCTAGAATTCGTGGATAGTCGGACACCTCGCTGCCCAATATGATATTCAGGCTTCTCGCTGCTGGAGTAAGAGGTGTTTGCTGCCCCAAACCATCCTGTTTCCAGATGTATACGAAGCGAGGGAACGATTATAAAGAGGAATTTTGTATACTGAGATGAGGTTTCAGTGTCTTGCTATTCCATTCTCATAATAGTGAGTAATGTACATTTTATCACCATCTTTCGTTCTCATAGTTGGAAGAGGCTATTGGTCACAGGCCATTATTCATCTCTTTAGGTCAACTTGCCGCTCGGTCCCTTGCAATTATATTGCTAACATTTTATGAGTAGATAGTACCGGTATAGCATTAGCTAAAGACACAAGATGCAAACATAATAACTCTAATTATATCCGGCATAGGTTAAGATACCTAAAAATGCGAGCGAAGCGAGCGAGCGCTTCAGTTTTTTTTCTTCTTTTCTTTTTCTTCCATTTCTTCCATTTTCCTTCTTTCCTTTCCTTCCTCTTCCTTTTCCTTCGCTTGGAGACCCCCTTTCAGACACGAAGGAGGAAGGGGTATTTCGGCCTGAAAAAACAAAAATACGGGGGGGGGGGGGCTACGGACACTTTTGCGACCATAAACAGCATAAAATTAATTCTAATCAGTATAAAGCAAAACTGATCATACATTATTTCAATTGTACATGAAATCAAGTTTTTGAGTAATTTTGGGGCTGACGTGCATGTACGAAATGTTACGTAACTTTGGAACCGCATGCCCGGACGTCACCAATATGATCTCAACTTTCAAAAGATGCGTGAGATTTTAAATGAAAGAAAATTAAGAAACGCAGCATCGACTGCTTTGGGCGTTGCGGACATATCGCGCGAAACGACTTGGGCCGGGGAGGGGGGGGGGGGGATTCCGCTATCCCCCATGCAGCCTTTTTAGGGTTAATTCACAGTCCAACCTGTGTCGTTCTCATTTCAGTGCCGTTTCTTTGTGTTTGGCTCTATAGTATGGTAACGAGCAGCATGTTTGTTATAATGTCATCGAGTTACATACGCACTAGGCATAACGTGTGTACCTAGCCTATGGGGCTTGGAACGTACGCGGGCAACGTATCTGATAGGTACTTGGCAATGAAGGAAAATTTGCATAATTTGCATGTTTAATGGATATGGGGAAATTATCATTATTATGTTGGGTTAGTTTTTTTGTTAGAAAAGTTTTTTGGATAAGGGCCAGTGGTTATATTTGGTAAATTAGGTCGTTTTGACGAAAGTGATATTTACTAAATGGTAAAACAATATTTATTAAATAGCTTAAGTATGGGGATGCAGTCTAACATGTTATGATTGGTTGCAACAGCCTAGCTACCGCAGAATATCCGCCCCCTCGTGAAAGGGTAAGTCCACCCTAGAAATTTCTCTGTTTCAATAAAGGGAGATAAGAACAGCATTTTAAAAAAAGAAATGAGCAAAATCGGTCAAAGAATAAGAAAATTAGACTCATTAACATTTTCTAGTAAACTACTCTCGGCTCTTCAAATTGGCAACACTAATGACATCATATGCGAGCAGCTCTCCATTCACTTTGTACATGAAATTTCACATTTTCTCAATTTTCTTGGAAGTTTAATTTTTCTAACCCCCATAGTCAGTGTATGTTCAGAAGAATTGCTTTTTACATAACATACTTTGACTATGGGGTAAAAAAATGTGTAACTTCCAAGAAAATTGAGAAAATGTGAAATTTCATGTACAAAGTGAATGGAGACCTACTCGCATATGATGTTATCAGTGTTGCCAATTTGCAGAGCCGAGAGTAATTTACTAGAAAATGTAAATGAGTGTAATTTTCTTATTCTTTGACCGATTTTGCTCATTTCTTTTTTAAAATGCTGTTCAAATTTATCTCCTTTTATTGTAATAGTTAAACTTCTAGGGTGGACTTTCCCTTTAAGCCCTGAACATTAACATTCTCACCGAGCATTGCTTCTGGGCTGCACTCTGTTAACTGTGTGAGATTGCTGAGTGCTTTTTTTTTTTTTTTTTTTTTTCTCCTTAAGATAAGATCAGGCTCAGCCATAGAGAAATATATATGGGCTCAGCTCATTTGCGCACATTATTACAATGCATGATGATGTGCATGCAGTAGATGTGCGCTGAGGACTCTTTCACCAGAGCCATAGACCAGAGCACTTGTAGGATTTTTTTCGCGAAAATGCCTAAGCAACGGCGTAAAACGGAAACGTCCGGCCAGGCACGGGGCATCCTGACAAGAAAACCGTGATCAGCCGGCGTGTCACAGTATTTAACATGCTGACAACTCTTTTTTTTTTTTTTAATCCCAATAGTTTTCGAACAGGGACAGGGGCGTCGCTGGAGGGGTGTGGGGGGGGGGGGGTGGGGTGTGACATGCCCCATTAAAAATTCTTGTCGGCAAATTCGCGATCGCTGTCGGCAAAAAAATAGAGAGAGGGAGAGAGGAAAAGGAGAGGGAGAGGAAGGAGGGAAAAAAGAGAGAAAAAAAGAGGAGTAATAGGTGCCCAAACGGAGTCATATTCGACTTATTTGCTTGTGCATTTCGACGACGAAATAACACTGGTAAGACGAAAGACGGCATATTTTTCCTCGCTCGCTGCGCTCGCTCGTATTGTATCATGTATTTTGATGAGGAATTATCAGTTCTATACCATAAAAAGTATATATATATATTTTTCCTCGCTCGCTGCTTTCGCTCGTATAACATTTAGATTCAGGATGGTCTTTGAAAGCAAATGGATTAAGTAGGAGAGGTGACCAAATATAGGAAAATAAATATCTTAAAGGCCTATCATGTATTTTGATGAAGAACTTTCACTTCTATCAAGAAAAGGAGTTTGTAATTTTCCTCACTCGCTACGCTCGCTCGTATAATATTCAGATACAAGATGAATTAGGGAAAGCAAACAAATTCGGCAAGCGAGGTGACCAAATGTACATGTTTAAGTTAAATATCTCATAGTTAATACCATCGGGTATTTGGATGAAGAATTATATCACTTCTACCATGAAAAAATAGTATATATTTTTTTTTTCCTCGCTCGCTCGTATAACATTAAGATTCAGGATGGTCTTCGAAAGCGAATGAATCAGGCGAGAGAGGTGCCCAAATATATAATTTAAATATCTTTAAACCCATCGTGTAGTTTGATGAAGAACTATCACTTTTACGAAAGAGAGTGTATATTTTTCCTCGCTGCGCTCGCTCGTATTTTATTTAGATACAGAAATGTTTTCGGAAAGCTAACACATTCGGCAAGTGAGGTGAACAAATTTATAATTTAGAAGGAAAATATGATAGAGGCACACAATTGAACATGATCGTACACCGTTTAATTTGTCGACGTTGGTAATCGGAGGCGTTGTTTGTCGGCAATCTCGCCTCTACACCCCCCCCCCCCCCATTGAAAAAAAAAGTCTAGCGACGCCCCTGAACAGGGATCATCCTAGCTAGCCTTGAGAGGCGTCTAGGGTGATGAGATGTCAGAATATAACATCATGGAACGCCTCTCAAGACTAGATGTAGATCATCCCGATTCCAGCAGGCAATGTGTCAACCAATATTTTTTTTTTCCTTATAGACATCACGGCGCCAGTCTTTCATAACTGTCCGTCCAGTTTTCCTGTAATCTACGCCGCACCAAGGCAAAGTATGGCCTATGTAAGCTGGGCCCCTCCAACTGCAACTGACACAACTGGACGTACACCAAATGTAACTTTCCAGGGCGAGGCAGCGAATGGCTCACAACTTCCGCATGGATTCTACTTCTTTACTTACATCGCCACAGATGCAGCAGGGAATAGAGAAACTTGTTCATTCACCAAAACCGTACAAGGTGATGCAGAGCTTTTTATTGTAGTGTCTTGTGTCGTGGTATGCATTTATTTCTTTAAATGTCATGAATGTGAATCTTTTATCTGAGGTGAGGAAAAAGTTGTGTTTAGTTGTTTACTGAAAAAGATGCATAGGTGTACGTAACTTGAACTTAGTGTAAGCTATATCATCCAGTTCAGAAATGTCATTGGTTATGCAGTATAATGATATAGTACAAAAACGATATGAGGAACACATGGAAAATTATTAATGGAGCATTAAATAAAAACAAAAAAAGTACTTCTATAACAAAAATAAAATTAAACAATACAATTACCGACGACAACATCTCAATAGCACAAGAATTTAATTCATATTTTTCAAACATTGGCAACAATCTGGCAAGCAAAGTCCCTCAAACTCATAAATCTTTCAACAGTTTTCTTGACAACCCAAATCCAAACTCTATATTTTTTAACCCTATTAACACAAGAGAAATTATTAATATTGTTAATAATCTACAGACCAAGAAGAGCCCAGGTTTCGATGGTATTCCTAATTTCCTACTTAAAAAAATTATTTTAACTATCGTCGATCCTCTGGTCCACATATTTAATGTTTCTATGAACACAGGGAAGGTACCTAACCTAATGAAAATAGCCAAAGTCATCCCCCTTTACAAAAAAGGTGATAATCAGCTTGTTTCTAATTACCGTCCTATTTCATTGCTCACTTCGTTATCTAAAATTCTCGAAAAACTTATACATACTCGTACAACTACGTTCTTTAATAAATACAATACTTTTTCGAACTCGCAATTTGGTTTCCGCGAAAATCATAGCACCTCGCATGCAATTTTGACTTTTATTAATAAAATTACTTCTTCCATAGATAAAGGTTGTCATACTGTTGGTATTTTCCTGGACTTCTCCAAGGCCTTCGATACCATTAACCACGAAATACTTCTTCATAAACTTTCTTTTTATGGTATCAGGGGGAAGGCCTTGGAGTGGTTCAAGAGCTACCTAACAGACAGGTCTCAATTTGTGTCAGTCAACAACGTTGTTTCTTCTACTCTTCCTATTACATGTGGAGTACCACAGGGTAGTTTACTTGGTCCTCTTCTTTTTATTACATATATTAATGACATTAAAAAAGTTCTACTTTACTAACATTTGTATTGTTTGCTGACGATTCGAACATTTTCTTTTCTCATGATAACCTAAACCAACTTGTAAGAATTGTAAACTCAGAACTTATACATGTCACTGACTGGATTAAAGCGAATAAACTATCACTTAACTTACAAAAGACGAATTTTATGCTTTTTAGTAACAGAATAAATACAATACCTGATAACATAATTTTTGATAATACTGTTCTTGAAAATGTTTCAGAGACCAGTTTTTTGGGGGTTACTATTGATAATAAGCTATCATGGAAACCACACATCAATAATATTTGCAAAACAATTTCAAGAAACATCGGAATTATCAACAAACTCAAATATTTTCTCCCATCTCACACTTTACTTACACTGTATCATACATTAATATTACCATACATTAATTATGGCATTTTGGCATGGGGTTGTGCGACCCAAACACAATTACAAAGAATACTGTTGCTGCAGAAGAAGGCTCTTAGAATAATTTTTCAAACCCAATTCAGATCACACACAGATATACTATTCTTCCAAAATAATATTCTTAAAGTGAGCGATTTATATCTTTTCCAACTCGCCCAATTTATGTATAAACTAAACAAAGATGATCTCCCAACAATTTTTTCAAATATGTTCTGTAAAAACTCCTCTATACACGATTACCCAACGAGACAACGTAACTGTTATCACCTACCCCCTACCCGTACTATATTAGCGAAAAACTCTTTTATCTTTTTTGGACCTGTGTATTGGAATTCCCTGCCCAACGACTTTAAAGAATCTACAAACCTTAATATTTTTAAACACAAACTTAAAAAGATGCTCATTTGTCAATACTCCACACCAACAAGTCAAGCTAACACATAACCTAAAACTACATAATAACTTAACCTTTAACCACCAATAAACTTGTCAAACTTTACTTATGAAAAAAAAAAACAACACTACAACATGATACAATACATTACGACCTGTGCACCTGCCATGTTTCCTCTTTTCATTTGCACTTTTTATTTGCACCTCCCTTATCTCCCTCTTTCTTTCCTTTGCCACTTTACCCTCCCTATTATAATTTTGTAGTACTTTTTTGTGTGTGTTACCACTGTAATTATTATTATTTGAACTACTTTCTCTTATTTTTTTGTCGCTTATTCGTTTTATTTTGATATTTGTGGATTACTTGTTTTAAGTTTGTCTTCTGCGTCCGTCTCGATTTTTGTATATAGTTGTATATATAGTTTGTTTATAATTAGTATTGAAACTAAGTTTAGGGGCTTGCCTTCTTTACAAGCTTTTGCTTTTCTTGGCAAGTCCCTCCGTTCATTTCTTGTTTCTTTTCATTGACAAAATTACTGCAACAAATTGTAGCTTTGTTTAATTTATATTCAACATTTGTTACGAAATGTCATTGATTTGTTTGTATTATCTATTATATTGAATATGTATTGTTACTTTGATTGTATTTTGAAAAAAAATGTTGAACGGAAATAAATAAATAAATCTAAATAAATCTAAATCTAAATCTACAATGGTCAAAATATCTTGTCCTGTCATTTGCAATGTTTCAAAGATTTTGCAAGGAAAATTATTGGGTGGATTCATCTATTTCTTCCTTCATTTACTTATTTTGTTAATTGAATATTGTCTTCTTCCCCCAGTTCTCCATATGTAACTCTATGTATGTTCATTCTTTCTTCTATTAGTTACTTCATGTCCATTTACAAGTTATCCTGAAGCCTTATCAGTCAGCTGCAACCATGGCACACTTTTAGGCTCTTCGTGTGCATTCTTGTGTGAAAAAGGAACTGTCATAAATGGAAGCTCATCTGCAGAATGCATCAATGATAATGGTTCTGGTACATGGTCAAGTGAACAGCCATCATGTACAGGTATATTTAACTTTGGGAATCAAGGAACCAAGCTGAATGTAGAATCTCAGATATTACCACAAATGAAACATTGTTGCTACTGTTCTAGCACTGCCTTATATTTAGGACACATGGATCATGCATATGTCACAATAGGCCTTTTTTTTGAGCAGTAAGAAAGATTGATCTAGTTTAAATGAATTGTTTTGCCACAATCAATTTGCATATATAGGAGACAGATTGTTTGATAGGAGAGCATGTTAACCCTCTAAAACCCAAGGGGGAGCTCTCTGCACATGCCCCTACTACATTTTCCTTCACCCCTCCTTCGTATACACATTTCTATCATTTTCTACCAAATTTGGTGACTTTTCATAAAATTTGATTGTGAACATTTTAATGTCTGGCATAGGTATGCCCAACATTTTTGGTTCCCATGGCAACCATAAGATATGACGACCATGTCGATCAAATTTTATGTTTTTCTAATACCTTTTCGGGTATTAAGAAATTTGTGGAAGATGTGGGTTTTAATTTCTTGTAATTTTAGATAGGCCTAAATGTGAAGTAATGATGATGCTAAATTAGCTTTTTAAATATATATGGATTTTCTTTATCTTTCATGTTACCAAATTGCTCCAAAAACAATTGATATAATATGAATAATTGAAAATATGTACTTTTTAAAATATCCTTTCAGTTTTTTGTGTAATTTTGCTCCTTTTAGTATCAGTTATAGGCCTAGATCAAATTTTCAGTCAAGATACTCTAGATTTCCAGTTATTTTTGAAAAAATTAAATGTTTCATTATACTATCCCGAACATATCATTTTAGCATATTTCTACATATTCCCTTATAATTCATTAGATTATGCCAAAAGTGACTGACCTAGAGAGAATTGGAAGGTGGTATTAAAGAGTTTTGAGTTGCTCTACCTAGGCTCTGTGCCAAACATGAAAATGATCGGCCCATTAATAATAGTAATGATAAACATTATTTGGCGGGGGCACAATGTGCTCCCCCCCCCCCGGGCCTAGGAACACTTTTAGAAAAAAATGGTGCTGATTAGAACCTTTTCTTGTCCTTCATTTAGAACCTTTAAAAGGTTCCTCAAAGAACCATTACTAGCCTGTAAACTGGTTCTTTAAAGGGTCAAATATTCTAAAGGAGTCTTTAGAACCATTATTGGTTGTGTACGACCCTTTGCGGTTATTGAAAATAATATAAAGTATCCTCTTTAGAACCCCTTTTCTGTAGGGTTCTAAATACAGGACAAAGAGGGGTTCTGACTGGCACATAATACTTATTCCTAGTGATCATGACTTTTTATGAGACAGGATGAATATAGACATAATAATCCAGAAAAAAACAAATGGCTCAATGAATGATAGGCCTGATTTCAAGGTTCAATATCCCTTGTTATCAATCAAGAGTTACACTGCCCCAGTCTGGACTCTCTGGCAAATGGATACTTCACCAATGGAAACTGCTCTACACTCTACGGCACTATGTGTTACTTTTCCTGCATGTCAGGATACCGAATGAAGGGCAACAGTGTGCTGACATGTTCCTTGGATAGCGGGGGATCGAGAATCAGTGTCGTGGTCAGGAGAGCGGCCTGAGTGTGAAGGTTAGAAGTTGAATTTATTGCAGTGTTAAAGACATATAGTCAGCAGCTTCCATGTGCAGTAGGTCATAATTTGCTGATACCAGACTTGGTGAAAAGTAATGGAAATACTGTTAATTAGATGATCTTAGAAGGTTTGCATGGTAGAGCTATTAGATTGGGTAGGAGTTTGCGGATGCACCATGTAAGAGGGGGAGGTATGTCCATTCATTTGCATTACTGAATTAACTGCAAGAGACCAATTATTGGGGGGGGGGGGGCTACTCCGATTTAGTTTGAACAGGGGTGTGTGCTGCTGAATTCTCCATACTGAAGGATTTACGCATTTTTAAGGGTTATTTGGCAAAAATGGTACCTTTTACTAGGGATTTTGCATCTCGGGTGTGTAGCGACAATATGGATGAGAATATTGACAATACCCTGAACAGTAAGAATAACCCATGTTTCAAAAAATGGGTGAGGGAGGCATTTTTAGGGATTTTTCTGGCAAAACCACATCCCATGTTTAGGGATTTCTTTTAAAAAATTAACCCATTAGAGCAGAGCACCCCCCACCCATATACCATATTAGGCAAGTAAGTTACCCTCCCCCCCCCCTTCCCCCGGGCATTTATGAAGGATGTCAGACCAGCAATATTTGAAAAAGGTTGATTATGGGGTGGACTAATTAAGTTTGCACATTAGTTTGCCTAAAGTTTTCCATCAAGCAAATGAGATCTCTGAAAATTTAAAAGATATTATTAATACATAAATGATTACATAAGATTTTAAAATACAAAATCTTAATTCAAATTTTTCAACAGGTGTATAGACTGGTTGTCAGATATATTTCAAGTTTACAGATTAAAGTTTACAAATCTTCCCATCCTTTATTTTTCAGTAATACAAAGACACAAGACATAAAAGAAAATTTGCCATTAATTTTTCATGTTTCCTTACATTTTATGACAATGGAAAATGTATCCTATCCCCCTCCATTGATACCTGTAAGACTAAATGCATTAACAAAACATTGTAGTTGAATCTGGCCAAGGTGAAAGATCAATAGTTCAACAAACTTTCTGCTAGAAAAAGCACTCCAAACTCCATTAATGACTTTCTATGGATTTGCGATAGAATCAATCTTTGCGAATCGGTTCGGTATCCCAGAAGATACAGTAATCGCGCACTGCATAGATTCTATGTACGAGAGGTCAAACTTCTGGTTTACCTCAGCTGAGAGAACAGAATTTCCGAGTGAACATGAAGCAATAAATCAGTGTTCTGTTGTAAGTTGTCAAGATAAATATAAGAAGTAAAAATTATCAATTATTCAATTTTAAGATAATGTCACTAATGTAGCTGAGAGAATCAAGTTTCATCACGTAAGCGATGTAATCACACTTTTTGTCATGAGTTCGCAAGAATTTCCTATGTTTGCTTGTACAGCACTATGTATAGTTCACAGATCAGGTTGGAAAATGAGTGGAATCTGACCAAGGTAAAAGGTCAAAACATTAATGAACAACCTTGCCATCTGTCCTTTTTTCCTTTTACAGTTATCAACTGCAATGGAAATCTAACATCAGGAAATATGCGTTTCGTGGAGAATAGTCCATGTTCTGGTCTGCCATTGGTCCTGTATGCCCAGCAGTGTGAGGTTGAATGTTATGAAGGATACAAACTAGTTGGACCACAGAACATCACCTGTGGAATGAATAGTGCATGGAGAAGTCTCCCAGTTTGCAAAGGTATGAAGATTTTTCTCTGCCCAGGGTCTTAAAGGGGGTACCTAATGCTGAAACATTGTTAGTTCATTTAAAAGAGCATGATTTCATCAGCAGAAAATCATCTGCCAAAATTTTTTTTTGTAAGTCTTGTTGCTGAGGAAACCCCCAAATGTGGTAAGATTTCAGGATATTTTTGACCCCTCAGCTGTGTCCCAGTTTCAACTGGGTACCCACAGTGAAGTCAAAATGATGTCAGAGTGGTTACCTTGCCATACTATGTCATACCTCATACTCAATTTTTTTATGAGAAAATTAGCCAAAATGCATTGATTTCGATTGAAAATCATAAAATTTTTAATGTTATTCCTCTTAAACTTCTCTTCTCAATCATATATCAAAAAACTGCGTAATCGCTTTAAGAATTAACTAATAGCTTGTATGTCACACTATGAATATACACTGTACTGCTTTTGATAATAGTAGATCGTACTTGTCTGCATAGGATTTTCAGGCTAAATATCACTAGTGATTTGTTATCTCATGATCATGCCCATTTCTGTTTTCTCTAAAATGTTGGCAAATGGGGATTTGGTGCAATATTATCAGTTTACTTTTTCACAAAGCTTCAGTTAAAAAAAATACTGTCTTTTCAACCTTCAAGCAGCTCTGCACTTATTGTGAAGACACATGATGGGTATCTGCTTAAATGACAAATCTGCGAGTGCGATCTAGAAATGAAACATTATCACTATTTAGTCTATTATAAGCGTGAGCAAAATATCAGGGATTTTTCATAATGGTAAATCTGGGAATGCCAAGCAGCAGTTAGTGATTTCTTATTATGGGAAACTGAACGATTGGCCATTCAAACAGTATATGACAGAAAGTATTATGCTAGGGAATGTAACATGTTTTTGTGTAATTACATTTTTATTACCGGTAAGAGTATTATAATAGATTATACATTGTACCATGTGTCAGAATTATGGATAGAAATTGAAATAATGATATTTTTGATTACATGTATGTGTTCAATACCTGCAATTTCCAGAAATCCGCTGTCCTGCCAGTAGTCTCCCAACCCCAGCAAATGGCAACAAAGAGAACTGTGCCTCTACACTGAGTGAAGCATATGGAACAACCTGTACGCTGTCTTGCGACATAGGTTATAGAATTAATGGGCTTGATGCCATCACCAATGTGACTAGGAAGTGCACGTCAGATGATCGCGGCATTGGGGCCTGGAGTGGTCCACCCGTCTCCTGTGTTCGTGAGTTACACTATCCTATGAATGATCTACATTCACTAACATGTATTCCTTGCATGGATGGGAAAATACAACTGAAAGTGAATATGTATAATTCTTCAATCATCAGAATATACATGATGATTTGTGGAAGGGATATCTAAAAAGTATGGTGACAACCAGACTTGCCACAGGCCAGATGTAAGGATTAACCCACTCTATAATCTCTATTCACATAGTAAGACTGATTCAGGATATGAACCATGGGGGTGTTTCATAAAGCTGTTCGTAAGTTAAGCACGACTTAACACACGACTGGTGATATGTTCTTGTGCTATATGTAAATGATTGAGAATCTGATTAGCACCCAAGAACACGTTCCAGTCATGTGTAAAGTTGTGCGTAACTTACGAACAGCTTTATGAAACACCCCTCCCCCCCCCCCCCCCCCCCCAGCTACAACAGACAATGGGAGTTTGCAGGGCAGGTAATAAAACTCTGATTGGAGTCATGATTAGTTTTTAATTTTGCATCATTTATTCTTGATCAACTTTAGAAGTCATCTGCTTGCAATGCTTTAAAAATTAGAAACTTTATTGCTAACCTACAGTGTATATGCTTTGGTGTATGATAATGGTTTCAAGATCCTGGAGGCTTTGCCTATAGAACAATAGTGAGTACTGTTTATCAAGCTTGTACAGGATATTGTGCATTCATTGACATCTCTCATTCAAATATGTCATTGCTTTTATAGCTGTGCAGTGCCCTCCACTCGTAACCGACACGCTTAGCTACGTCGGTTCTTGTACGAAAGGTGGTGTTGACATATCAGATGTCTCAAAACCACAAGACTACAACACAATTTGTAGGACGGCTTGCGTAGAAGGGTACTCTGCTGAACAGAGTCCGTATAGGATCTGTATTCTGGCAGGAATATGGGATGGCAGCGACCTTGTCTGTGTTGGTAATTCAGTGTTAACATATTATTATTATTATCATTATTATTATCATTATTATTATCATTATGATTGTGATTATCATTATTATCATCATTATTGTTGTCATTATTATTATCGTTATGATTATTATTATTATCATTATTATTATTATTATTATTATTATCATTATTATCATCATTATTATTATTATCATTATTATTATTA
>JAPZVO010000485.1:0-36125 GCA_029962745.1 Echinometra lucunter | reverse complement strand
CATCAACAAACAAACAAAAAACTAAAACAAAAAAGTTTGAAAATATAGGGTAAAGAATAACATTACTTGGTCGTTCAAAAAGACGCAAACCTTTAAAGGGACTAAAACAATATTCCAATGCATCGATTTTACTTCTATTCGAATATTGTTTTAATGAATGTTCCAACTGTTCCTAGAATAAAAAGGAAAATATTGAGAAAACTGCAGCGTTGATTTCCCACCAATAATTTGCCCTTGTGATAAAGGTAGACATGAAATTCATGTTAGTTATTGATGAACTGTGTGATTGTTAACACGATGCATAGAAATAATGGCAATTTGGTCCCCTTCGGTTATAACTTTTAAAATGTAACCTTCCAACCCCTTAAAGTGATTACACAATGGTAAACAAAATTTTGATATATGATCGAGAATAGAATTCTAAGGAGAATGACAATAAAATAAGATGATTTTCAATCGAAATCAATGCCTTTTGGCTAATTTTCTCATGAAAAGTTATGAGCTGACCAAAAAAAATTTGAGTATAAGGTATGACGTAAAAGTGGGTACCCAGCTTCGCGCATTGCAGTTGTGCTACGCGCTAGACTGTACAACATGTATTATACCTTGCGCGCATTTTACTAGAAGTGCGCGATAAGGTACCCTTTTCTTTTCTTGTGTGTATGTTCATTTTCACCATTCAATATTTTTTAACCTTACAATAATTTTTCATATCATTTCCATGATCAGTTATCTTTATATCTGAAATTCTCACAGTCTGTCTGTCAGTCGATGTTCTCCTTGCTCGGCATTGAAGAAAGAATGCCTGGCTGTGTCGGTACCACTTACTACATTTTCTGCAGTAATGATCGAGAATCGTTGCCATGCCATTTTTAGGGTTATCAGGAAAATTTGAAAGCGTTGGTTACGTAATCTATTACGCAATTACATGAAAGAAATAATTTGGGATTGAAATAAAGGACTATTTACAGTGGATCAAAAGAGAACCGGCAAAGGCCCCCAAATAAATCAAACACTGTTTCCATAACAAAGATATTCTGAGACTGGGGGAGCGTTTCATGAAAGGACTTGTCGGATGTTTTATCCGACAAAGTCTGTTTTATCCAACAGTGTCCATAGTAACGATGCTTCTCAGCCAATCAAAATCAAGGAAAGATGTCAGATCTGACAACTTGTCAGACAACAAATGTTGATGAACCCCCCCCCCCCCGATTTCATACGAAAAGAAGGAAAATATTTTTGAATATTAACGGAATGACTATAACAACTGCACCTTGTCTAAGTATCTTCCTGAGCCATCGCCCCTCAATTCCTGTTGTTTAAAGATCTACTTTGCCTGAACCTTACATTTTCAATTTGAATGCACTAAGTTTTGATATGGGTGTTCATTAACGAATTTGAATGACCGCAAAGACTGAAGTGACACAAACGGAAGAATTTGAATTACCTCTGACGAATACCATTGTTCAATTTGTCAAATTGACCGAATGAATGGCCAAAGACGAATTTGATTTCTAATTCTTTAACGCGATCGCGTTTCGGATGAAATTGATTGCTCGAAACGCTAAGTGGATTCTGTTGATTGGAGGAAGTTTGAAATTGACCTGGAAATCCTATAAAAAGGTCGAGAAATAGATCGAATTAGTTCCATTTCCGTTCTTCCTTACGTATGAGGACAATAATATTCAGGCATTTGTTCACGTACACCACGTTTGATTGAAGTTGGGCAAGGGGGGGGGGGGGCGGGGGGCTTACGAAGAGGAATGTTCATATTAAAATCGCGCACTCGTGTGGAATGTACATGACTGTGGTCAGCTATCTATGTTAAAAGTCAACGTTTTTGCCCACCATCGTTCTTACAATGTTCAACGATTTCACCTAATTTATCACAATAATATTCCGTTGCCATGGCAACGCAGTTTTCCGACACATTCCAAAATGTGTCTTGCTTGCATATCTTCATCTCAATACCAATGTGTGTGCCGAATTTCATGAGCATTACCCCCAAAATGAGTAGTTCGATCCGCAAGAGTTTCCCCTGATTTTTTGCAATTAAATGTCGTTACCATGGCAACGCAGTTTCCGACCGACATTGGAAAAAAAGTCTTGCACATCATTATCTCAAGAGCAATGTGTGTGCCGAATTTCATGAGCATTGATCGAAAAATGAAGAAGTGCGATCCGAAAGATTTGCAACGGATTCCTATATACACCCTTCAATAAGGTGGCCCGGAAGTATATTCTACAACAGGACTGGAGGTGCAGTCACACCAACCAGACCGACCTCAGCCCAACTCAATTTTTTTCTGAAATGGTATGGTCGGGCACCGTTGCATGCCCAACATCAAACTGACAACCCAGATTCCTCCTGGAACCCAGTCCGATAACATCCTGCTCACCTCGAATTTAGAATTTGTACGGGTACATAGTCCGTTGTTAACCAGCTAAAATAAGTGGGTTACAATGCAACTTTCTGATGATTTTTGGTTACATACCTTATCGGAAAGGTAATTTGATATATTATACAATAGACGTTGTTTCCCAATTTTAAAAATGGGCATAAAGTCACCTTTTCGAGCATTTGTATTAAGCGCTATATAAAGGTTGCATATTATTATTATTATTATTATTATTATTATTATTATTATTATTATTATTATTTCTTGAGGAGGGAGGATGAATTAAGACTTTTGAAACTTTGATCTATTCTGCCCCACCCTCGTTCCACCCTATCTCCACACGTTAGGTACCTATGGAGAAGAGATCGCGGAAGGTTGTTTTTGTTTTTTAGTGTCGCGAGGGAGGGGGCGGGGGTGGCTGACACCCAAACAAACAGAGTCCAGGGGTTGTAGAGCCCCTAACGAGGGTTCAGGTACCTCCGCCCTATGAAATTCTTGAGTTTTTACTCAAGCCTACAAAATGAGCAATTTACAATGTTTAGATACTAAGTTTTTTGCAGTTAAAATGTCTGTATGTCTTGGGTCAAATTTGTGTGGGGTGCAGCCCCCCCCCCCCTGCGACCCCTGAGGATTTTTTTGTATCCCTCCAATCTCTTTGATCTTACTGATCTTATTTAACGTGTGTATATAAAAATTATAGTTTTAACGAATAACCTATTTTCGTTAAACATAATCATTCCTGCATTTTTTTCCTTATCGAAAATCATCTGCAATAGCATATCTACAAATTTACAACGAACTGTCAGTAATGCACTATAGATATTTTTCATATTTTCATTTCATGATTACCCCCGCCCCCACTATAAAAAGTGGACTGAAATCAATTTCTAACCAATTCAAAATTTGGAAACAGCTCTTACAGTTTTTTTGGTGATAATACCTTTCTAAAAATACAATGTTTCCAAGAATCATCGTAAGACTGCATGACAACTGACTATTAATTTGTTGTGGATGTCAATACAGCTCTTGTTCTGGTTGAATTCAGCTTTGTTCGGTTTTGTTTCTGGTACAAAAATTCTATTCATAACTCTATCGACAATGATTCGCGTTTAGTTCTGCCGACAACAAGTGAACCCAACTTGGTACTGAAACCGACTACATCCCGATTTTTAATTCCGACCCGAGTTCGAACCCAATTCGAATGCTCCCCGCTCTTCTAGAACTCTCCCCGACTCGTCCCCGAAAATTGGTCGGTTTGAGATCTTTCAAACATGCTTGAAAGATCTCACCCCCGACAATTTCTCTAGCCCGACAGTAAACTGATTACAGACCGACAATCTCGATATCAGACCGACGTAAAACTGACAGCAGACCGATTAATACAGACACCGGCGTAAATCCACTTTTAGGAGGAGGGGGGGGGGGTGGAAATGATCGACTGTTTTGCCGATTTTTTTTTCTGTCGAACTCACACTTAAGTATAAACGCACGCCCCCATCCACCCACATGCACAGACCCTCCTTACACTCATTTTGATGATTGTTTTGCGAGCGAGCAAAGCGAGCGAGCCAAAAATTATCAATTTTCTGGTTTTCAATTGCATTTTCAAATAGAAATTCTAAAATATTATGAGCGAGGGAAGCGAGCGAGCCAAAAATGACCACTTTTCTAGTTTTCAATTGCATTTTCAAATAGAAATTCTAAAATATGATGGTTGTTTATGACAGATTATTATAAATGTTACGAACTGATTAATTCAAATATCATTTCTTCCTTAAAAAGTGTGGGGGGTATTTGTACACGCCATCCCCCTCTCCAAAAAGTGGGGGATATATCCCCCATCCCCCGGGATTTACCCCAGAGCATACAGATACCAGACCGAATGGCATACAATTTGTATTTGGAGATCGGTTTGGGGTCGGTTTAGCGGTGTGACCGTAGCATCATGTGCGACGTGTGCCAACTTTGGGCCCCAGTCGCGAAATTTGGGTACCGGGTTATGAATTTCCCGACTGGGACGCAAAATTCTCGTCAATGGTCACGAATTTCGCGACTGGGACGCAAAGTCGGCCGCAAAATTCACGTCGCACATGACCTTGTCGAGTGCATTTTAGGGGTTACCATACTTCAAACTTCGTTGGGCAGGGGTATAATAATATTATGCTAGGACCTAGTTCATACCTCTAGTGGCTCTTGAAATATCGCGTTATCTATAAAAAGCCGAACGGACAACCCGAAAAACCGAACGGAGGCATGACAATAAAAATTATCACTTTATGGTAGGCCTTGGAAAAAGGGGAATACCCTTAGGTTTTCGGCTTTACCGACAGCAATAAATACCAAATCCCATGAAGCGGGGCATTTTATTCCCTTATTGGTTGAACAACAATGCTATTCACTTCGTGTGTCGTTCTAATTGGTCATCGTGAGCACACTTACAAGACGAGCTGGGAAAAGTGCTATAGCATGATAGAGCTGGAATCACAAAAAGAAGCTCATGTATTGCGGCGTTCAGTAGTGATTAAGCGAGCATTTGGGAGAGTTTGCAAATATACTACGTGTAATGTTGCTCTTTGGTATCATTCCAAAGAGCTTTTTTCCTGTTTTCTTCAGTCCTCGTGAACAGCACGATGAAGATACAATTTCTTCTCGTAATAAGCGTATTCGTGGCTTCTGTGCATCAAAGTGGTAAGTTGCTAATCCGTATTCAAGGTATTTGCATACACTATCTAAGGGCGGGGGAGGGCCCGGGTAGGGGGGGCACGTTCATTTTATAGGCGGTACTAGAAGGGGCACAGAAAACACAAAAGAGAGAACGAGAAAGGGAACGGGGACTGGGTGGCCCCTGATGTTAAGCCTATGGGGATTACAGAATTCAGTAGTCAACGGGTTTTAATTAAGGATTATGCGCCCCTAGTCTAGAATAATGTGCAAATATGCCATTTTGTCTGTGTCTTGGCCATCTCTTGAAATATCAGTTGTGACATCTCATCAGCTCTTGTCATATACGTTTTTTTTTTCCCCTGTATCTATTTTGCAGAAGGTTGGTTGATCCCAGCAATCATAGGATATTGGCTGGGCTCCCGAAACGGTAAACCAAAATCTAGTCCTCCACCAGGTAATTTGAATCTGTTTTATTCATTGTTGGAATAGTTGCTTATAGTTCATAATGCAAGCTTTGCGATTATAAAAAGAAACAATAAATAAAAGAATAAATTGGAAAAAGAAGAAGAATAAGAATAAGAAGTCTAGGAGGAAGAAGTGGGGGGAGAAAGAAAGAAGAAATAGTGGAAGAAATAGTAGTGGTGGTGATGGTGGTAAGTGTAGCAGAAGTAGTAGTAGAAGAAGGAAGAGATGATGATGATGATGATGATGATGATGATGATGACAAGTGGGGAATCCAGTTGCAGTGTATGTCAAAGTTCCTCAGCTAAGCACTAGCTTAACAAATTGACTGCTCATGAGGATGGTGGTGTCTCTGCGAGGCCTTCTATCTTCTTCCAGGGTGGTGGAAGGGCGGCAAGGGCAAGATAGTTACATGTATGTTACTGAATCCATCCTTTGGAAACAAAAGGTTCCAACAAAATGTAAAATTCCTCATAGTGTTTGAAGAAAGTCATTCTGAGCTCAAAAACATTGACCATTATAGCTGGTTTCGTCCGACGTATTTACTGGGGGGGGGGGGGGGGGATCACCGTAGTCATCGTACACTTCCCAGGACTCCTCGAAACTTACATTTTCAGGATCCCCGTGACATATTTAAACATAATCAAAATTTTAACAGGAGAAAAGTGGCTGTTCTAGGTGAAATTAAAGGTGAAATCCGAAAATTCAATTTTTATATGGGGTTGCATAGGGTACTTGGTACTTTAAGTAGGCCTACTTTTTTCTGATCACCAAAGTTCATCAAAGTTGGTGGGTATCTTTGAAATACATTTTCCTAAAATAATGTCTATACTAGTGAAAATTATATTTGGTGAATGTATTTTGTCATGGTAACGGACAATATCTCTCCGTAAATCTTGGAGTTTTTGAGAAAAAGCTGTTCGACGAAAATTCAATATGTAGTTACATAACTATTTTCCTTATAATATTTTGGAAATATCATGACACACTAACAATACGGAACACTTCTCTGGACCATAATGAGCTCAAATACAAAACAATAACAAAAAAAAACTCTGTTCCCTTGGCAACGGGGTATGTCTATTAACCAATTTAAGCTGAAATTGCAGCTGTTTGTTAGCTTTATTGCTTTATTAAGCCCCAAATTGTATACATTATTACTCAATTCTTAATGGTCATAATTATCTTTGTCATTCATTATGAAATTTAGAGTATATTTTTGTTAAACTTGGATTTTATGTGAAATAAACTAATGACGTTTAAATCGTTGCTAGAATTTCCTAAGGTCGTCACTTGAGGCGCTGTCGGCCAAATTGTAATACATGTAACACACACACACACAAATGATTAAAAAAGTGTTGTTTTTTTTGGGGGGGGGGGTATAATTTGAATTATTATCCACGAAAATCTGATGAATCAGTGTTATATCATTGATTGATGTACTATTGAATATATCCTTTACTATAATTTGATAATTTATAATTATGCATGATCAAGTATAAATTTGATAAGAGTGCCTCTCGGCTGATGGAAATCCAACATCAAACACCAGAAATGCCAGAAGGTGCTGTACATACTAGTATCCCATATTTATTCAATATATTCATAATTTACATCTCTTTTTCACCCTTAGAAATACTTGCATTTGTTATTCTTAAGCTCAGAGTGACCCTGCTTGCATTTGACATGTTTGACCACTTTGGCTCTAAAAAGCCATTTGGGTGAGTCTAAATAAGCGAAAAGTAAAGGAAACAAGTCGTGAGGAAAAACAATGTCAGATTGAAAGGTGATTTAATTGTTCATCTTTCGTTTAATAAAAGGCCAGCTTATTTAACTCTGCGCAACTCAACAAGGGCGTGTGCTAAATTTATGCCAAGCTGTTACTTAACGCACCTAGCCAAAAGGGAAGGGGCAATGGGAGTTATCGTCCCCATCCAAATACATAATTATGCTCATCATTATTTTACAAAGTAATATTATAATTGAAATTATCATGCAGTGATACATTTTTTTTCAAAAAAATTAATCTTTCGCAAAATAATGTCAAGCACGCGTGAAACTTTCCACGGATCCTTGCTGCTAAAAGAAGAAGAAGAAGAAGAAGAAGAAGAAGAAGAAGAAGAAGAAGAAGAAGAAGAAGAAGAAGAAGAAAGAAGAAGAAGAAGAAGGAGAAGAAGAATACAGGTAAGAGAAGAAGCAGAAGAAGAAGGAGAAGAAGAAAAAAGGTAGAATAAGAAGCAGAAGAAGAAGAAGGAGAAGAAGAAGAAAAGAGGTAGAAGAAGAAGCAGAATAAGATCATTAAGGTGATCATTATGATGAACATTCATGTTTCAGCAGATCATAAACCTAAGATCAGTTCCGAAAATTTGATTCTTGGAATCCCAAATGCACCCAAACACGCTAGCTGTACCCGGCGCGTAGCGCCGGTATGTACTGCTACTAATATTCTAATGGCACTGATTTTCTTGCTGTTGGAAATGAAATAAATACGATTTCAACTGAAATGGGCCGAAATTGCCCTCATAACTTGGTGACTTGTTGGAAGAGGTCACAGAGCCCCACATGGCCCTGAAGAACGCTCGACGACAGGTAATGTGCGCCGTTAATTTCGCGGCCAAGTCTTGAAATTCGCGACCACTGCTCGCATACTTTGCGGCCAAGTCTAGAATTCGCGAGCAATGGCTGCGAACTTTGCAGCCAAATCACGAAATCCGCGACCACTGGATGCGAGCTTTGCGGTCAAATCGCAAAGTTCGCGTCCCGGGCCGTCAATTTTGCGGCCCAGTCGCAAAGTTCGTGTTCAGTGGTGGCGAATTTCACGACTTGGCCGCGAAATTCACGGCGTACATGACCTGTTGTCGAGCGTACTTCTGGGCCACCATACCACTCAGATGATGAATGGTTGGCAGATGACGATAATGTTTATGGTCGAATCTGATCCATCTGATCTTAATGGTTACCGTAGAATATGATGTTAGAAAGTAACTGAGTGCATAATTTGTTTCACTTGCCAAGCAGTTTATTGAGCTTAGCATTTTTTTGATCCGGCTGAGGGATCCAGATTATGATGCCACACCCCACTTACTTTATTTGGTAGTGTAGCATGATATTTCATTATTTCATAATTGAGAATGTATCTGATCTTTTTTCTGCCTTTGAAACAGGTGAATAGATGATAAGTTTGATATTTAAGCTCTAATGCACACTCCTCTCATAAGAATCATACCTTGACAGAAAATGATTTCTGGTAAGGTAGTGAAAACAATCATGTTTTATGTCTACATAAAATTATTATATAAATAGTGCATGGTCTATCATATATATACTGGATTATGTGCATGACGAATACTAGAGTGCAGTTTTGTTTTACCGAGGCCGGAGGAGTTCATATGGTCCGGTAATGGTGCATCATTAGAACATGCGCTATCTATTATAGTAAATAGATCCCCGACGTTTGTTAGTGTACGACATTAATTTTTAAAGAGTACTTTTGAATCGATTTACACTTGCCTATCTCGCGCGCTCACATCATCACAAGCGCGCATCTAAAAACAATAATAACAATGCGTACGCACAAGGTGCTTTTGATACGCAGTCCCATACACGTTTGTAAGCGCCTAACCATGCAAAAATCGAAGTTATAGTGCAATATCCCCAATTATTACCTGAATGAGGTATTTTGGAGACAAGATATAAGCGCGTATTTTGTCTGTCTAATTGATTCACTCAACAGAAAATACGTCACAATGGTTCAGCCAGGGCTCAGCTGCATGACTAGGGTAATAATATTCATATTCCCCTCCTCCGCGAAATTTGTCATTTTCCTATTGCGCCTCTGTACTAAATTATCGGTCCATAATATCCATATTCCACCTTTCTTGTATAAGCGTGCATTAAGCAAAGTGCAAACGCGCAGTACTGTGTACGCGATAGAGGTTAAAAACTATGCATACGCGAGGTAACCATTTACGTCACAGTCGCTTAGCCAGGATTACATACCTGCCTGAATAAGCTGAGGGACGGAGGGACGGACAGGCATTTAGAAGACATGTTTGCCATTGCTACAAAATGATAGGCTTGAATTATGCATCATCCTATAGCTGTAGGTAATAATAATTATATTGACTGGCTCTACTTTCGGGGAATATCGAAAATGTTGCCCTTAAAAGATCCATATGCCCTCGTCTTCGACTCGGGACAATATGATTCATTTTGCGGGCAACATTTTCGATATTTCCCTCAAGGCCAGTCAATATAATATAATTATTACCTGAATGAGGCATTTTGGAGACAAGATATAAGCGCGTATTTTGTCTGTCTAATTGATTCACTCAACCCACACAAAATACAACACAATGGTTCAGCCAGGGCTCAGCTGCATGACTAGGGTAATAATATTCATATTCCCCTCCGCGAAATTTGTCATTTTCCTTTTGCGCCTGTGTACTAAATTATCGGTCAATAATCCATTTATTCCACCTTTCTTGTATAAGTGCGCATCAACGAACGTAGAGGGCGTCAACACTTTTCAGTGTTGCTATCAGGAAGGTTCACTGCGCTTATTTTTTGTGACCATCATTTTCTCTAATTGAAGAAGAAGCTTCCATAAAACGTTTTTTGGGGAGATAATTGTTTTTTCAGTCACAAAGCATCCAATGCAAGGGGTGTTGCTATTTTGTTTGGGGAAGGGGTGCAATTTAATGTAAATCAGATTGAACGGTCAAAAGAAGGGAATTTTGTTGCTCTAGACCTACATATACATGACTATGACATAACGTTGATATCATTGTATGGCCCTAATCATGACAATGTAAGTTTTTATGCAGATATTGAAAGAATTGCTCTGGAATTTGATAATCCTCTAACAATTCTATGCGGAGATTGGAACATGGTTCAAGATTTTGATAAAGATACATATAATTATATTCGTCTGAATAACCCTAATGCCAAGAAAAAAGTTGATCAAATGAAGAATGATTTAAACTTGATAGACCCATGGAGAGAATTACATGCCAATGAAAAGATGTTTACATGGCGTCAACCTACTCCTTTTAAGGCAGCCAGACTTGATTATTTTTTGGTCTCCACAGAACTATTGTCACTAGTTAACAAAATAGAGATTTTACCTGGATACAGATCAGATCACTCCCTAGTGAAATTATCTCTGAATTTAAATGACTATAGAGTAGGTCCAGGTTATTGGAAATTCAACAATTCATTGTTAAGGGATGATAGTTATGTAGAACAGATTAAAGGTGTTATCCAACAAACGATTAAGGCCTATTCAGTCCAACGTGACAACAATTCAAGTAGATGTGAGGCAGAAGGACAAGATACACTATATGAGTTTACTGTTAGTGATCAATTATTTTTTGATACGTTGTTGACAGTAATCAGAGGTGAAACAATTTCATATGCAACTAGGAAAAAGAAAAGGTTGGCTAATTTGGAAGGTGATTTAGAGAAAGAAAATGTAGACTTGGAGAAGACATTGATATCAAAAACAGACAAAGATAGGGAGTTAGTTATACTGAATGAGAAAAAAACTCAGCTGGAATCATTAAGAAAAGAGAAAATGGAAGGAATAAAGTTAAGATCTAAAATTAAATGGATGGAGTTCGGTGAGAAACCATCAAAATATTTTTTGAATTTAGAAAAAAGAAATGCTGTGAATAAACGGATATGCAAACTGATCACTAACGAAAACAAGGAGATTACGGCACAGGATGATATTATATCAGAAATTGTATCATTTTATTCTAAATTGTATGAAAACAATCCGGTTGTAGATGTAGACCTAAATACAATACTAAATGATGTAGGTATAAATAAATTAACTAATTCAATGTCACAGAAGCTAGAAGGGGAGCTTTCAATTGATGAGGTTAATCAAGCTCTTAAAAACATGAAAAATAACAAATCTCCGGGTCCAGATGGTTTCACTGTCGAATTTTTTAAATATTTTTGGAAAGAACTACACATATTTTTAGTTAGATATCTGAATTCTGCATATTTATCCGGGATGTCCTATACACAGAAGTTAGGGGTTATCTCTTTAATTCCCAAAGGAAATAAAGACAGAAAGTACTTAAAAAATTGGAGACCCATATCATTACTAAATGTAATATACAAATTAGGCTCCACCTGCATAGCAAACAGGTTGAAGAATGTACTTCCTTTTCTTATACATGAAAATCAGAAAGGTTTTATATCAGGGCGCTTCATTGGAGAGAATATTCGTTTGTTATATGATATATTATTGTACACTGATCTCAATGATATTCCCGGTTTATTGCTACTTATCGATTTTGAAAAGGCATTTGATTCCATTTCTCACGATTTTATTAGAAAAGTATTACAGTTCTTCAAGTTCGGCCCCTCAATTGTAAAATGGTTTAATGTATTCTATGAAAATGCTCAATCTTGTGTACTGATCAATGGACACCTGTCTCCAAGATTCCCAATAGAGCGGGGTTGTCGCCAAGGAGATCCTTTGTCTCCATATGTTTTCCTTTTATGCGCCGAAATACTAGGTCTTTTGTTTAGACAATCCAATTCGATTGTTGGTTTGAGCTTACCTAATATGAATAGACATCTTAAAATAATTCAGTATGCGGACGATACTCTTCTAACATTGAATGGATCAGTAAGGGAATTGAACTCCGCATTAAACATTTTAGATGAATATAACACGATGTCGGGTTTGAAGGTTAATATACATAAGACACATGCGATTTGGATTGGGAGATATAAAAACAAGAAAGATGGTGTTCTTTTAAATAAGAATCTAAATTGGGTATTCAGTGATTATTTCAGATATCTAGGTATAGACTTCTGTACGGATTTGCACAGAATGACATTTCAAAATTATCATGAAAAATTTATAGAGATTAAAAGTCAAATGACATCTTGGTTAAAACGACACTTAACTGTTCTTGGAAGAGTTACAGTTGTCAAATCACTGTTGGTATCCAAATTAAACTACCTTATTTTGTCTCTACCAAATCCAGATGAACAATTTTTGAAAGATATAAATGCGCAGTTTTATAGATTCATTTGGGGGGAAAAACCTGATAAAGTAAGTAGAAATCAAATGTCGCAAAGTTACTCAGACGGAGGGGTCAGAATGATAGATATAAACATACACTGCCAATCACTGAAAATCTCCTGGATGAAGAAATTGGTAAATGGTTCCATTGATAGTAATATCCTCTGTCTTTTACAATCTTTTTTGCCTGAACGACAAGACTTGAAATTATATATGGGAAATACCTATTTTCGAGAAATGGCAAATAAAACAAAAAATCCTTTTTGGAAAGAGATGTTCACGGCTTATAGTACACTTTTATCCATTCACTATGACAAAATATCATGTCAACCGTTATGGAATAATGATTACATTAAATTAGGTAATAGCGCAATCTATAACAAAACATTGTGTAAAAAGGGTGTCCGCTTTGTCAATGATATATTAGATTCAAATGGCATTTTTCTCTCTCTGAAAGATCTTAAAGAAAAGTATAATATGCAAATAAATTTTCTTTTTTATCGTGGATTATGTGATGCAATTCGAGAAGGATACAAATGCACAACTTTTAACAGGGTGCAACAGCCCTTTTTTCCAGATACAATGGCACTTGTTATGAAACACATTAAGGGATGTGCACACATCTATGCAATCTTCTTGAAGAAAAGGAAAGTAGAATGCAGAAGCTTTCTTAAATGGAAATGTATTTTTGATCTGAATGACAAGAATTGGGAAGAATATTGTTCTATTGCTTTTAACTGTACGATAGACGTTGGCTTACGATGGTTCCAGTTTAAGATATTGCAACGCATATTATATACAAATGATTTACTGTTTAAAATGAATTTAGCCCCCCAAAAAGAATGTACTTTTTGTAACGAACAGAGCGAAACAGTTATCCATCTTCTATGTGAATGTACGCATGTTAAACATGTTTGGGATAGGTTGGAACACTGGATTTACAATAGAACCGGAAATAGAATTATATTCTCACTTCAAGATAAATTATTTGGTTTACGAGGTTCAAATAATGATGCATTAAACTGTATATTGATAGTAGTGCGACAGATGGTATATATTTGCAAAATGAAGAGACAACTGCCTGATTTTGATAATATTAAAGTATCGCTTGTAAATTATGTCAAAAACGAAAAGTACATTGCAGACTCAAATTGTAAAAAAGATTTATTTGCAAGAAAATGGTTTCTGTTTAGAGAGTTATTTACATGACGATGTATTTTTTATTTCGACTTATTTATACAGTACCGTTGGCTTTCTTAGTGTTCGTGTTCGCGCTGTTCGGTCGGAACAATATGGTTAGTGTACCATTTCTTTTTTGTTATTCTCCGGCTGAATGGTGCGGACAGGTGACCGGAGGTGTCGACTCGTGCTGTATTTTTTCCTGTTTTTCAAATAACTCGTAGTATTCAGACCTCATTTGCTGTATACACCAATATTAAAAAGATGAGAAATTGTATATGTATGTATGTGTATGTATGTGAGTATGTATGTGTATATATATATATATATATATATATATATATATATATTGGAAGAAAATAAATGAAATGAAGCTGACGTAGCTCTCGATCATGTCCTTTTTATTATGGCAAGCTTTCGGCCAACATGGCCTTCATCAGGTCTGAACAGAGGGGACATCTTTCTTTCTCTCTCTCTCTCTCTCTCTCTATATATATATATATATATATGTATATTTACATTTTTTCTTTAATTCTGTTTCATATCTGAATGCATTTGAAACTCGACAGTTCAACGAAGAATACGTGTTTGAATAATGTATACTGTATTTACAATGTATAAAAGTGATGTACATGTACCTTGTATTATATTTGTTAATGTGTTGCTATTGAAATCAATAAAATCCCTGTGGAGGGAAAAATACTGGAAAAAAAAAAAATCATTTTCTCGGATTTTCTCTCAGAGAGGTTTTTTAGTAGATTGTAGAGTTGATTTTTTTTTCTATTTGAAAATTTTACCACTTTTGAATAAAAAAAAATTGAAATAAAATCTTATGGCAAATAATGTTTTAATGCTTTCCTTTTATTTTATGGAAGAAAAAAAGCTAAAATAGTGATAAGTTTATAATCTTACTTTTTGATACAATAATATAGATTTGTGAGGTTGATAACGTTCTTCTGCTAGATTTCGCTGCTACTGTGCATAGATCCACTCTCTACTGTATATACTGTGTGTAGCTGTCGATGTCGCGAGTCGAGTCGGCTATCATCATGCGATGAAAAATGACCGCCTCGTCGGAGTCCGTGAAAGTGAACAAAGTTGGACCAGGTATGATTTGAACTATGAAATTTTATATTAGATTTACTTCTTTGAAATGATAATTAATCAAATTTGGCAATTGAGGGGAATAAGGGACCGACTGTCTGCATGCAAATTATTGTCTAGATTCTAAGCTTAACCTCCTAACTTTAATTTTTGCCAACCCGCGCCTGTGCCTGCGGCCCCCTGCAGCAGCCCGCATGCGTGTGAAGTTTACTTCGGCTCGTTTTCCGATCGTTCTGGGGCTAAAACTTAAAAGTCTAGTCAATCAAGACAATCTTATTGTTAGGCATTTTCTTTGTGATCAAATCCAAAACTCGCGGCAGTATCGTGAAATATGCCCGCTCTAAAAATGTTCTAAGTTTCTTTTAGGGTTAGCCGGTTGGGTAACAACACCAACACTCGTCTCGAGTAGATCTAGACTTAGCCCCGGAACGCTGCTAGGGCTACGCGTTCGGGCTGCCGCAGTAACATAGCCATAACTTTATAGGCCAGACATACTACATTCTTTTTGCCTTTTCTTTTATGATAGGAGAGACCAACCATTTATGACTTATGTCATACTTGTAAGGATCCTCCGACTAATTTGTACAATTTTATTGTTTGATTGTAAATACCTTTTTATCTTGATGTGGTTTGTAGTGATATGAAATGAAAATGAAAATTACATTTGACATTTTTGTAGGGTTAACACATGATATCTGGAAAACAAATCTAATGTCATGGACATCGATAATTGAAAAAAAAATCAAATAATTTGCTTGACTTGTCAACCTCTATATGCCATTCACATGAAATTTATAGTTTGAACATGAAATTATGTCTTGTTTTTCACAATTTTGAAGAAATCTCCATCATTGACATTGTTATTTCTTTTTCTTTTCAGTAACAAAGTTAGAGCCTGTTGAAGATCAAACTCCTGTAGCCCCTATGCCCAGGCAAGATCAACAAATTGCTCATGGCTCAACCTCCCAGCCAATCTTCACCATCTAAACAGAGAACATTGTCGCCTATCTCTGGAATAAAAGAGCTGCTAAAGATAGTGATCCAGATGCTGGGCAGAAAATGCTTGGTAGGTTTTATGTTAATAGGTCAAGTCCTACCCACGTCAGCTTTTAGACTCATATTGGCTAGTCATTACCGCCGGAAAAGCTTCAATAGCTTTTGTGTGTATTGGCCTGCGTTTCGGTATGCCCGATAATTCACACATGAGAGGAAAAGAATTATTATAAATTTCAATTTCAAGTCTGAATCCCCAAATCTGTGGCACATTAAGAGTTGAAGAGTCCCTGAATCAGATAATCTAGCAAATTTAAGAAAATTATATCTTGCTTAGGGCAATTTTGTTGTTTGCTTTTGACCACTGCAATGGTGAATGTTTGATAGCCTACAGTCATACACAAGTTTGATCTTATGTGCTCCAACCTCTTTTTAAGGAAATAAAATAAAAAAATCAGAGAGTGAAAGTTGAGTAAAATTAGCCATTGGCATGATTGGATCAAAACTATAAAAATTTACATTTAAACAAGGATATTGCATGTACATGTATGATTTAACAATTTTCATATCCCCCCTCAGAAGAGTGAAGTTGAGTAAAATTAACCATTGGCATGATTGCACCAAAATGGCAAGAATTTACATTTAAACAAGGACATTGCATGTACATGTATGATTTAAAATTTTCACACCCCCCCCTCAACATAAAATCACTTAATTGTTTTAGCCATGTAGGTTTGCATTTTCATATATTTTACAAAATTATAAATCTTTGCACTTTTAGTTTTGAGCTATTGGAAAAATACTTTTATTTTCCTACTTCTTTAAAAAAAAAACGTATTTGTTATTGTTATTTTTTCCCTTTTTTTCTTTTCAGAAGATTCTGTTGATCAAAATCCTGTAGCCCCTAGACATTCAAAGAATTGCTCACGTCTCAACCTGCCATGCCACCCTTCACCACCTATAAAGAACAAAGCACATCACGGCCTTCGTCCGAAATGTAAAGAGCTGCTGATACTGAACCAGATGCTGTTCAGAAAATGCTTGGTAGATTTTATTTCTTTTAGGTCAAGTCATACTTGCTTTTCAAGCAAATTAAATAATCAGAGAAAAATGTGTTTAAGTATTAATGTTTACTTATTGCTTCCAATCATGTAAATGAAAAAATAAAACATTAACCATAATTTACTGATGACCATCACCTTCCATCCATACTCCTAATTGCGCAATATCATATTTTTTCATTTTAACATGTCTGTAGTATTGAATTTAGAAGTGCATTCTTAATAAACTAAGGGTTTGCATTAGGACGTACATTTCCTGCTTTTTCTTCTTGATGTTAATTGTATATACATTATACTTTATAACTCAAGTAATACTTATTCTGGGGTACAATATTCTTATGTAGATGTGTAAGAGATTCAGCAAATGTAAGATGTTTCACCATCACTCATTGTGTTTAATATTTATTTGATTTAATATGAGCAGGTGGATGGATATACTTTATTGACTGTGCAAAATATGAAAATTTTCATTTATTAGACTTGACAAAGTAAGAAGACTTAAAGGGAAAGTTCACCATAATGATTTGAATAAATAAGTTTCATAAGTATGCTAATGAGTTAGCAAATGATGTTGCACACTCCCATTTCTTTGTTATTTATTCATTAAAAAAATGTAAGGATGGACCTGCCATTTTAGTATACAAGTAAGTCACCAGCCCATTCACTGCCGTTTATCTCGTCAGTGCTGGTGACTTCTTTCCACTCTCATAGACTTTGTACACAGTGCGAGCGCACACGCGAGAAGAGAGGTGACTTATTTCACGATAAGGCCATTGGCTTAATAAGTTTAAAATGTGTGAAATTCCAAGCTATTTATACTTTGAAATTAAATGTCAGATTCCCATGAAAATTTACAGCACCTTTGATTAGGAAAAAAGATTCATTCTAGGTCAGTTCTTCCTTTGGGTTGGATTGGATGGGAAATTCATACATTGCTTCACTTCATTTGTACAAACTATTTTAATTTGTGAGACAGTAGTTAGAATTAATTATTTCTATTATGATACTTATATCATTGTGATTATTTCTTCAGTCTTCTTAAAGAAAGTTATCTAATTTTTTAATTAACTCTAGAAATTAGCTTTACTTTTTTCTTAACTATACATACACTGTATTATATGTATCTTTCTCTCTTATCTTTTGAAATATAAATGTATGAATGTAACTAGATCCCATAAAAAGATAGTGGTCAGTTGTGAGAAATGAAATGGCGATGCATCAGTTAGCTTATCAAGCTGACCATTTTAACCTCTATTACCGAAATTGGTTTGAAATCGGTTTGAAACTGACTTGATAACACCTAAATAACCAATTTGAGCCAAGGGAGCTCCCCATACAAAGCGAAACAGAAACTGCCATTTCACATCAAATACTTCCTTTTTATTGTACCCTATTCTTCTGTTATTAAATTTGGTTTGATTTTTTAAATTGTACAAGTAATTGGGGTTTAATAAAATCAGTGACAGTGAATAATTCAACTCGCAATATGTAAGCACAGTCGTAGCCTTGATGATTTTTAAAGCACAATAAATAAAAAATAGTTTTATAATTTGAATGTACAATTATACCTGTCTATCTATCTTTTATTCTAGGGCATAACTTGGATGAATTGAATCGTAAATCGAAAGAGCCTGGGAATAGAATATGAGAGAGTAAGAGTGGAAAAGAAGAAAAAAAAAAAAAGATGAGAGAGAATATTAAATGCCTGGGATAGTGAGGTTTGATAAAAATGGGAGAGAGAACAAAAAGAAAGTCCGGGTGATAGAAAGAGTGGGGGAGAGTGAGGGAGGAAGAGAGAAAAAATATAAAGAGAGGGAGAAAGGGTGAAATAAAAAAAAAGTTTCCAAAGAGGTTAAGTTGGGGGAGGGGTATCAACATCATTCGATGTGATGTTCCCTATTTAATGAGAATTACCCTACCTCCTTCGCCTTTCCGGCAGCCTCTTTGGAGAAGGTTAAAATGACATATGAGGTCTCAATAGAAGTGGTGGTGATGTCAAATTCAAATTAACTCTGCTCTCCTCGCAAAAAAAATAATCAAATCAAGATAAATGAATCCATAAATACATAAAGTAATTAACTAATTCATTCATGCATGTCATGAAAAAAACAAACCCTGAAATAAATTGAATTGGTAAATATTTGAATAAATGGGGAAGAAATACAAGATGAATTTTCATAAATAACCAAAATCAGTGATAGGCTGGAAATTTTTTTTTTAATACATGTCGAAATGTTTGCCCCTAACATTCGCCGTCCGTTTTGTTGTAGTGGTTTGTTTGTTTGTTTGTTTGTTTGTTTGTTTTTGTCATTCTAGTAAATTACAAGTATGGAAAATTCATGCCCTGTCAGCGCTTCTACGTCATCGGGCACGTAAGTCCAGTGCTGGGAGCTAGTCTACCCCCTCTGTACCTTACCTGGGCAGGCGCTAGCTATACCGTACCGTAAACAAAGCTTAGCAGACGACGCATCATATTGATATTGCATGTTGATGGATCAGCGCACAGATTTTATTCAATTTCAGTAGTACGCCCGCAGCGAGGGAGAGGTACCCCCTATCCCGAAATGCATTGCGTGTGGTCACAAAATCAGCTTGGCAAAAACGTCATGAATTTAGCACACTGGTAAAATCACTGATAACAGTGGTCACTAATTACTGAAGGATTATAGATTCTAGAAACATATTTTTCAAGGTAATAAATAATTAATTTTATTTTCCATAATTTATGGCTTCAATATATATTTTTATTTATAATTCAAAAAATCTTAATCTTGTCATAATCCCTCTTTTTGTTTTCATGTCGCTACTACTCCGTCATTGTATTATATCGATTTAAGGTTTTGTTTGCATGACTACCAAAATGTGCGCGCACTTCAACTGCTTGCGCGTATGAAGTGAACCTTCCTAATAGCAACACTGAAAAGTGTTGACGCCCTCTACGTTTGTTGGTGCGCATTTAGCAAAGTTCATACGCGCAGTATTGTGTACGCGATAGAGGTTAAAAACAATGGATACGCGAGGTAACCATTTACGTCACAATTGCTGAGCCAGGATTACATACCTGCCTGAATAAGCTGAAATCAGAGGGAAGGACAGGCAATTAGCAGACATGTTTGTCATTGCTACAAAATGATAGGCTTGAATTATGCATCATCCTATAACTGTAGGTAATAATAATTATATTGACTGGCTCTACTTTCGGGGAATATAGAAAATGATGCCCTTAAAAGATCCATATTGCCCTCGTCTTCGACTCGGGACAATATGATTCATTTTGCGGGCAACATTTTCGATATTCCCCTCAAGGCCAGTCAATATCCCCAATTATTACCTGAATGAGGCATTTTGGAGACAAGATATAAGCGCGTATTTTGTCTGTCTAATTGATTCACTCAACCACACAAAATACGTCACAATGGTTCAGCCGGGGCTCAGCTGCATGACTAGGGTAATAATATTCATAGAATATTCATTACAGTCCTTTTTAGGACTTCACCCAGTTTTCGAAAGATACTCTGCCCTCCAACTTTCCTACTTTCTCGCCTCTCTATTTCACCTCCATCTCTATCCACTTTATCTATAGTCCCTTAGGACTTACCACATAGTGAACCGTAAAACCTTTCTACGAAAATCCGTACCACCATGCAAACCTTCAAACATCAGATATTATATTTTGGATCAGAATTTATCATTTGGTGATTGGCTTAAAGACCTTCAAGTGATCATTGGTATTTTCAGCTATTTCAGAATGTTGGCATGAAGGTTTAGTATTCGGGAAATGACGTCACTCTTATGACGACATTTTCCAAATAGTATAAACTATTTGTGAAATGACTCACAGTACGCAAAATCTATGCGCGAAATGAAAATTCAGTGGGGCATACGAGAGCTCGAGAGCGCACCATGGGGAACTCTCGCGGTGTCAGCACGGCTACTGCGTGTCTCAATTTCCGATCACTTTGCAGTTTATCCGTACGTTTAGTGCCATAAAGCATTCAATAAGACATAAACATGAAATAAATAATATTGATTTAGTGTCATTAGACTGATTTATTTTAATAAACAAGATAAAAGCCCACTTCACCTACTTGGCTGATTTGCAACGGGGCCGTGTATCAATCAAGAAAAATATAAAATAAGAAAGGAAAATTCATGTACAAATACATATAAATCTTGATCCAAAATATAAAACAAATATACTCTGCCATAATTTCGAGTTTCTGGTTAAAACTATGGGCCTCTGTGACTCGAATAGTACCATTCACTTCGGGGCTGCGCCCCTCAGTGAATAGTACTATTTCGGAGTCACCTCTTGCCCTTAGTTTTAACCAGAAACTCTCAAGGCAAAGTATATTTGTATACTATATATCTTAAGGCGAGCAGAAACATTAAAAAAGACTTTACCCAACGAAATATGCAACTATAAGAATAGATATACCAAGTAGATGACTTAATCACGTCTGTCTTATCTGTAGATACGACGCCACCAAAATATTCAGATGAGTTCACTGACTGTAACCAGCCATCTTCCGTTAAGAATTTTGGAAAGAAAACAGAAGTGATGCCGATAAAGATAAGTGAAAAATTTTGGCAAACACCACAGGCGAAAGATACGGAAAGCGAACCAACAAGTGTGGAAGAGTAAGTAGTGGTTTCAAATACTAGGAAAGTGTCATTAAAAAAATTGTAGATTTGTTTATTTACATAAGATAGTTACATGTTGAAGTGAGGCCATTATTTTGAAACACTCTTTAAAATATCGTTAAAATTACTCGAAAAATGTCCTTCAACATATTGCCTTGATTATTTTAAGTAATACAAACTTTCAGATATTTTAAGTAGAATTTACTTATTTTCCTTCTACCTTTTTACTCAATTGAATTAAGTTATATAATTATAGTAATGTGTAAAATAATTTTAAAAAAGTTTTCGCTTTTTAAGCACGAAAGTCCACTACTCATCCGACACTTACTGACACCATTTCAGTTGTGATATGTTTTAACCAAATATTACCAGGAGACAATATCTTAATCATATAGACTTCACTTTGACACTTACCAGTACTACATAAGGTAATGGCATATTTTGATTGATGCATCTTAACAAATAAATCGGTGGGAAATTTTCCTGAAACATCAAGTTTTGAAATTTTCGAATTGAGTGACGATTCAACGTTGCTCATTTTTTTTGCTTAAATGAATTAAGAATTATCTTACACTCTTTAATTTTCATCAGTGTTTTTCCCAACACACAAACAAATGATTGTTATATTTCAAAAATCCTATTAACTTGTTCTTAATGAATATTCATGTATTATGTTAATCAGTCTCTACTTGAAAAAGATAAGTACATTGAATATAAATTGTTTGAGTAATACGTATAATTTCTTCCTTTGAGTTAACATTACTAAATTCATTAAGTTCAAATTACTTGAATTCTGTTGTATTAAGTTTCCCCCCCCCCCCAAAAAAAAAAAAAAAAAAAAATCACGTATATTCAAATAAATAGAAAGTTTGAGTTAGTAAAGCTTAAATCGAGTGCGTTATAATTATGGGCAAGACTTATGTTTTAAACTAAATTCTTCTCGGGAAATATGAGTAAAAATTACCAATGGGTATATTATTTTTCCAGTATAGGAGGTCTTTAGAGTTCTGTACGGAGCCCGGGAAGGGACACGGTAAAAATATAAATATTAAAAAAAAAAATGTGCAGTTTTGGACCGAATAACTTCGTTAACACTTGGCGCCCCATACCAAGCGAGCCGCGACCCGAGTGTTTTCCAGCGCGAGTAGTCTGCGCGACGCGACCCGAGTGTTTAGTAAAAGCCATTCCAGCAGCACCGCAAACACACGTACTGGTGAAAATATTTGTAAATGCTGAATTGATCTGTAAATGAAGACATTTTTTCTTGCTTACATTTGACTTGCATGTTAGACCTTACCTTCCAGATGAGTTTGGAAGTGGAATGCATCAGTACATCTACTACGCAACGGACAGTGCCCCTAGCAAGAACACGAACATCTGTAAAGTCAAGTTTTTTGTGGAAGGTATGTTAAAAGCTACATTTCTATGCTCTTTTTTCCCGGAATAATTGTTTTTTCTTCTTTCTCTTTCAAAAATATGAAATGATAATAATAATAATAATAATGATGATGATGATGATGATAATAATGATAATAACAATAATAACTTTAAAAAAAAATAAGCGCGGTATATAATAGGATTTTACGTTTAATTTCATAACTTTTATATCTCAAATTCATTAGAGTGCATTCATATTTACACATTATCATCCAATGTTCGATATATTTTTATTTTCATTTCATTTCATTTCCAGCCAAAACAAAGAAGGAAATGTAAAATATTAACATTATAGCAGGATGAGTGCGGATTAGCATAGCGTAACAGCTAAGGCTAGCAGAACTTGAAAACCCGTCAAATACGAGCTAACCTAATTATGAGCCATTTTGACAGGAGTGAACCAAGCTATTAGTCATCAAAGGATATCGACAAGGTACGGTTCTACGGGGGGAGGGTGCTTTGGGGGCTCAAGCCCCCCCCCCTCCCCCCCAAAAGGAACTTGCTTAAGCCCCCACCCAGGACGATATACACTGTAAAAAAATATTGGGTAAAATTTTACCAGCACGAGGGTAATTATATGTCCAACCAACTTTGGGCAATGTTTTTAACCCAATGCGGGAAGCACATTGTCCAGTGAGGGGGGGGGGGGGGGGAAGCAGTAATTACTTTAGAATGGGCAAAATTTCCATCGAATTAGATAAAAAGAAATGCCCAAACTAATGCCCCAAAGTTGGTTGGACACATAATTGTCCTCGTGGCACATATTTACCCAATATTTTTTACAGTGTAGGTGCAATAGTTTCTAAAACATTACAAAGTCCATAAACTAAACTAGCGCGCTTCAAAATGGGACAGGCGCGGCTATGTACAGAGCCTTTCTGTCTCAGATATCGAACGGGTGAGTGTACCCAGAAACTGTTGACAGTTACAACCCTAAGGTCGACCAGTTCGTTAAATAAACGTCTACTCTTTCCCAGAACACATTTCTGTGATTATTTAGGATCATGTGATTATCCATTCGGCAATTTCGCCAGCCATTCTAACAATCATCTTTGAACGTTTGAGGAAATGTGACGGCATTTTGTCGCACGGGAAATTAATTCGAGAACATTTCATAGGCTCCTAGCCTTCGGATACTGACTCTAAGCTCACTAGCATAACTACTTTATTCGATGCAAATTATATGATGCAGAGTTGTAGTAGCACTTGTTACTTAGTGAAAATCAGTAATGGATTCATGAAAAAACAGCCTGGAAAATGTTTCTTTGCGAGGTTCCAAGTGGGAATTTTTTTTTCAGTTTAAACCATTATGTCGTTGGCCATTGAAGCGGGCAGGGGGCTGCAGGGGCTGCAGTCCCCAAGCATCTCGGCTACAACCTCCATCTAATATCTAAATTGTAAATTGGTCATTTCATAGGCTTGCAAAGCCATAAAACCCAGAGCTTCAGGGGCCCTACAGCGAATGGACTCCCCTGTTCGGGTGTTGCCCCCTCAAAACACACACACACACACACACACCCACACAAACACACACACACACACACAACACACACACACACCAACACACACCCGCACACACACCCACACACACCCCCAATACATTTTTTTTTAATGCCTCCGCAGGTAGTTGTCGGAGGCATTATGTTTTCGGGTCGTCCGTCCGTCGATCCGTCCGTCCCGTTTTCGTTCATGCGATAACTTACCGTTTGACGGATCAACTTCAAACTTGGCTCGTGTACGCATATGGGAGGGACAATGATCTGATTAGATTTTGGAGTCTCAAGGACAAAGATCAAAGGTCATAGAGGTCATTATGTACATAGAAATGGTTTGTTCGCACGATAACTCAACAACCATTTGATGGATCAACTTCAAACTTGATTAATGTATGCATATAGGAAGGACAATGATCTCATTAGATTTTGGGGTCTTAAGGTCAAAGGTCAAATTTCATAGAGGTAACAATGCACTAAAATGGCTCGTTCTCGCGATAACTTAAGAACCATTCGACCGATCAACCTCAGACTTAACGCATGTATGCATATGGGAGGGACAATGATCTGATTAGATTTTGGAGTCTCAAGGACAAAGATCAAAGGTCATAGAGGTCATTTTGTACATAGAAATGGTTTGTTCGCACGATAACTCAACAGCCATTTGATGGATCAACTTCAAACTTGAATAATGTATGCATATAGGAAGGACAATGATCTCATTAGATTTTGGGGTCTCAAGGTCAAAGGTCAAATTTCATAGAGGTAACACTACACTAAAATGGCTCGTTCTCGCGATAACTTAAGAACCATTTGACCGATCAACCTCAGACTTAATGCATGTATGCATATGGGAGGGACAATGATCTGATTAGATTTTGGAGTCTCAAGGACAAAGATCAAAGGTCATAGAGGTCATTTTGTACATAGAAATGGTTTGTTCGCACGATAACTTAACAACCATTTGATGGATCAACTTCAAACTTGATTAATGTATGCATATAGGAAGGACAATGATCTCATTAGATTTTGGGGTCTTAAGGTCAAAGGTCAAATTTCATAGAGGTAACAATACACTAAAATGGCTCGTTCTCGCGATAACTTAAGAACCATTCGACCGATCAACCTCAGACTTAACGCATGTATGCATATGGGAGAGACAATGATCTGATTAGATTTTGGAGTCTCAAGGACAAAGATCAAAGGTCATAGAGGTCATTTTGTACATAGAAATGGTTTGTTCGCACGATAACTCAACAGCCATTTGATGGATCAACTTCAAACTTGAATAATGTATGCATATAGGAAGGACAATGATCTCATTAGATTTTGGGGTCTCAAGGTCAAAGGTCAAATTTCATAGAGGTAACAATACACTAAAATGGCTCGTTCTCGCGATAACTTAAGAACCATTTGACCGATCAACCTCAGACTTAATGCATGTATGCATATGGGAGGGACAATGCTCTGATTAGATTTTGGAGTCTCAAGGACAAAGATCAAAGGTCATAGAGGTCATTTTGTACATAGAAATGGTTTGTTCGCACGATAACTCAACAACCATTTGATGGATCAACTTCAAACTTGATTAATGTATGCATATAGGAGGGACAATGATCTCAATAGATTTTGGGGTCTCAAGGTCAAAGGTCAAATGCCACAGAGGTAACAATACACTAAAATGGCTCGTTATCGCGATAACTTAAGAACCATTCGACTTATCAACCTCAGACTTAACGCATGTATGCATATGGGAGGGACAATGATCTGATTAGATTTTGGGGTCTCACGGTCAAAGGTCAAAGGTCATAGAGGTCATTATGTACATAGAAATGGTCCGTTCTCGCGATAACTCAACAACCATTTGACGGAGCAGCTTCATACTACATGTATGCATATGGGAGGGACAATGACGTGATTAGATTTTGGGGTCTCATGGTCAAAAGGTCAAAGGTCGTAGAGGTCAACATGAAAATTGCTTGTTCTTGCAATAACTTAACAACTCTGTGACGGTTGATCTCCAAACTTGGTTCATGTATGCATATCGAATTCTCATAATAGTCTAATTAGATTTGGGGGTCACAAGGTCAAAGATGTCATTTTATACATGAATATTAAGAAATCAACATGAATGTGCCATATATTTCAGATCTGGCAATACCGGATCGGAGGCATAAATTTCGACCACGCACGGTCGAGGATTCATCTAGTTTCTCTCTCTCTCGCCGTGTCTTCTACGTATCCATCTTCACTGTTGGTCATAAAGGTGAAATATTTTTTTTCACCAAATTTTCACAGCATAATTTTATCAATATGATTTGAAAATGGCGTGTATGATGCACGATAACTACTTTACTTTATTGTTCTGCCTCTTACACACATTTGACAGTGATTTTTAACAAGATTATGTCCTGAGCGATGGATGTCATGAGCATAGAACAACAATGACGACAATACCCAATAAATTAAGAATTATAAGATAACTAATTTCAGCCGCTGTCAGTTTTCCAGATGATTTCTTTTTTTGTGATTGCATGGACGAATTTGCATCAAAATGGAGTCATTGTTCTTACTCAGTCACTAGTATCAGGTATGTCCACCCCTCGCACGAACCAGCGCATGCAGACATCATGGCACCCTTATAAACAATCACCATGAATTTTCGGGCAACCCCACACCATGGTTTTACAATCAATTTTAGGCATGTTAAAACCATGGTAAATTTACCATCGATCGGATTGAAATAAGGTGGTAAATTGGAACGCACTTACCATGAGTTTACCATGGTATTGATGGTAAATTCATCCTTGTAAAACCACGGTATTACCATGGTTTTCAAATGGTTTTATGGTAAAACAACAGTAAATCCATGGTTTTACCAAGGTAAAAAAATAACTATCAAAACTATGGTAAACCCATGGTAAGTGCGTTCCAAATTACCACCTTATTAAAATGGTTTTAGCATGGGTTTTCTGTGGGATTACCAAACTATGAATTCATCGTGAAACCATGGTTACACCAACCAATCAAAAATAGTCATATCTTCAAGGTCCTCTTACCATGGTTAAACCAGAGTTAAACATTGGCTTTTTAAGTGTTTTTATCATGGTAAAATAACAGTATCACCATGGTTTCACCACAATCAAAACACGTTCAAAACCATGGTAAACCCATGGTAAGTGCGTTCCAAATTACCACCTTATTAAAATGGTTTTACCATGGATTTACCATGGGATTACCGAACCATGAAATCATCGTAACATCATGGTTTCACGAACCAATCAAAAATAGTCATATTTTCAAGGTCATTTTACAATGATTGAACCAGAGTTAACCATGCAAATGAAAATCTGCAAATTAAGTCAATGGATGGTTTGAAGACCATGGTAAAACCATGCTTGAAATGTGGTTGCATTGCCATCGTTATTCAACCATTGTAATGCACTGGTTTCACCACAGTTTTATTAGCATGGTTTTAGTGACCATGCACCAGGTTTTATTACTTATATCGAACCTTACTTCACATGATTTACATTTAGCAGGACAGTGATATCTCTTTCAATTGGACCACTATTGGCAAATTGCACAAGTCCGTTTTCATTTGCAGTACAATTGGGATGAAGTTGGTGTGATAAGATGCATTTTTATAGCAGCCTGTGCAGGTATTCTGAAATTTGTTTTTTCTTTTATTTTATTTTATTTTAATTGCAATAGCAATAAGAAATTGGCTCAAATCGCACAAATTCGACTTGTGTGCTGGTCATTTTAACAGTTCAAACCTTAAGTACGCCTTTAAATTTTTTATAACAATTAACACAGCAAAGATAAGATAAAATATAAAACAATTTTCAGAATACCGCCTATAAGGGCGCCATATGGTCAAATCAGGACATATACCAAGATCACAGAAGGTTCGCATAAACAGAGTTCTCATTTGCCCAATTGCAACAGACGGATCATTATGGATTCTTAGGAAAAAGGGGGGGGAAAACTTGACTCATTTATAATGAGATCCCTTAGTACATTTACAGAATTGAAGATATTAGACAACGTCTCAAAATCCAGAAACAATTTCTCAAGAAATCTCAAGACGCTCTATATGCCACCGTCAAGACTACCCCCGGAGACTTCCTCACCAAATACATTACAATGACTTAACAATGACTTACAGCCTAAAATCCTACAATATACGAACTACTGGTGCTTTGTATCGACATTACTATGGACTGTAGTGTAGTACTGGAAAATCATGATGCATTCTGAAATACCCTGCCTATACATTAACTGAATGGTGTCCAAGTACAAGTGGAAGTACATTTTTAAAATCATGGTTAATCGACAGTTAAACTATGGTTAAAAAAACCAAATGTTATTTTACTAAAGTAAATTATAGTTTTGGATGGTTTAAAGTGATTACACAATGGTAAACATTTTTTGATATATGATCGAGAATGGAATTATAAGAAGAATAACATTAGAAATTTGATGATTTTCAATCGAAATCAATGCATTTTGGCTAATTTTCTCATAAAAGTCAAGAGTTGACCAAAAAATTTGAGGATGGGGTATGACGTCAAAGTGGGTACCCTGCTTCGCGCATTGCAGTTGTGCTACGCGCTAGACTGTACAATATGTATTATACGTTGCGCGCATTTTGCTAGAATTGCGCGACATGGTACCCACTTTTACGTCATTTTGACGTCAAAGTGGGTACCCAGTTGAAACTGGGTCACAGCTGAGGGGTCAAAAATATCCTGAAATCTTACCACATTTTGGGGTTTCCTTGGCAACACGACTTTAAAAAAAACTTTAGGCAGACGATTTTCTGCTAATGAAATCACGCTCTTTTAAATGAACTAACATTGTTTCAGCATTGGGTACCCCCTTTAATAACCATAATTTGTGAACCATCTAAAAACCATGGTTTCAAAAACTGCGTATTAACTATGGTCTTGAAACCACAGTAGTGAAATGGCATCTTTTAAATGAACTAACATTGTTTCAGCATTGGGTACCCCCTTTAATAACCATAATTTGTGAACCATCTAAAAACCATGGTTTCAAAAACTGCGTATTAACTATGGTCTTGAAACCACAGTAGTGAAATGGCTTTATTATGGTTGAAAAACATATGTTTCCTTACCATAGTACATAGATGGAATAACCGTGGTTTCTTTACCATAATATTCTCACTATGGTAAAACGATGGGCTTAGACATAGTTCTAAAACCGTAATTTCTAAACCACGGTAATACAATTGTTTAACTATGGTTGAAAAATGAGAGTTTTCGTGCCATTGTAGAAAGATGATGTAAGAATGGTTTCTTTACTATAATAAATTCACCATGGTGAAACAGTGGTATTGGCTATAGTTCCATAATCATAGTTTTAAAATTATGGTTCATCGCTGGTTAAACCATGGTTAAAAAACGAGTGGTTTTTTTTTTCTGTAGAAAGTAAATGGTTTTTCGATGGTTTAATAACCATGCCTTTTCAACCATCTTTGAACCATGGTTAGAAAAAATGCATGTTAACCATGGTTTTTAAACCACAGTAGTAAAATGGCTTACTATGTTTGAAAAACATATATTTTTTCTTACCGAGGTAAAAAGGTGGTGTAACCGTGGTTTCTTTATCTAGAATATCTTCACTATGGTAAACAACGGGTTTGTCCATAGTTTTAAAACCATGATTTTTTAAACCACGGTAATACGATGGTTTTAACTATGGTTGAAGAACGATAGTCTTCTTACCATGGTAGAAAGATGGTGTTAGCATTGTTTCTTTACTATAATTTTTTAACCATGGTTTTCATACCATGGTAGAACAATCCTTTCACCATAGCTTCTAATCCCATGGTTTTTAAATCATTTTAAAACCACGGTTATAAAAACTATGCATCAACCATGTTTTTTAAACCATGTAATAAAATGGTATAACTATGGTTGAAAAACATATATGTTTGCTTACCATGGTAAAAAGGTGTTGTAACCATGGTTTCAAAACCACGGTTTTCTAACATGGTAGAACAATCGTTTTACTATGGTTTCTGATCCCATCGTGTTTAAACCGTGGTAAAATGATAGTTTAACCATAATTTATGACCATGGTTTTTTTTTTAAACATGGTAAAAACGATCATTTTGACCATTGTTTTGATTGTAAAACCATGGACGACCATCGATCCATGGTATAACCATGGTTTTATCATGGTTTTACCTTGGTTACCATGTTCATTTTTTATAAGGGCATTAGGTTGTTCATGCCGTCAACAGGTTTAGCGCGCAATTTTTCCATCAGAGTATCTTCCAACTTCAGCAGACTTTGAGGAATGACCTCCCTGTCGATGATGGCTCGACCAAGGGCAGCCCATGCACGAACTATGGGGTTCATATCCGAGGAACAAGCTGACCATGGCAACTGCACGACGCCCTCTGCTTCCAGGAATTTCTTTACTGCGCAGTTTCGTGCGGTCTATCGTTGTCGTCCTGCAGTCGGAAATTGTACTGTCCATCCTCATCTTGCTTATGGAAGGCGCAGAAGAGCTCCAAGATATTCCTGTAGGCGGCGGTGTTGACCTATCCGTCCGGAACCATCAGTGATTTTGCCTCCATAATGGATGACAGCCCATAGCATCACTGAGCCGCTTCCGCCTTGAGTCGTCTCGTGGATATAGTCATCGTGAAGGTTTTCCTCGACTATTCGACGAACTCGGTGTTTCCCATCCTGTCGGTCAAGGATGAACCAGCTCTTTTCCATGAAGACCACATTTTTCCAATGTCCTGGATGAAGCCTTCTGTGCTCCCTAGCCCAAAGAAGAAGAGCTCTTCTGTGGCGAACAGACAGGTGTGGACATTTGGTCGACCGCCGTGCTCGGTAACCATGTTAGAGCAATCTGCGATTAACGGTCGATCGGGAAACCGGGATCCAATGATATCTCCTCCACAAGAGACTCGTCGGCAACTTCCGGTTTCTTCGGCTGAGATTCAACAGTTGGCGGTCATCTCTTCTTAATTGTTGTCAATCTGGGACATCCTGGAGATTTCCATTACCGCACATTTCCCGCCTCACTTTGACGTTTCAGAATGTTAGAGACTGCACTCCTTGATGATCTTAGGACTTCTGCGATGCCAGTCTGCTTGTGGCCGTCCGCAGTGCGACCACTCTGTCGCATGTTGCTTTTGCCGTTGGACCAGTCACAGCCCAAGGAATGTCTCTACCGATTTGTATTGCAAACAGAAGAAGGAACCCGAAAAAAATGCAATCTTCTTATACGCAGTGCTATATAGGGAAAAGGACCGAATATCATATGCATAGGCTTTTATTGTCTATATTGTCTACAACAAAAGAAAATATGACATAATACAATTCTTTTCATGGTATGATGTCACCTGTGTAATAAAGTAACATTATGTAATCGCTCAAATATCATTTTGTCTGCGCCTGGACTTACAAATACCCCCGAAAACTGTATATCTCTATTCAAAAACATTTTATTCCACCTTTATGACCAACAGTGTAGATCAACCCCAATCATTTTGAAAAACAGAAAGATATATTTTTTCTCTATTTTTCACATATTTTTTTAGCTATTTCTTGATTTTTTGTATATTTTTTGGCTATTTTCTTTGAAAATAGTCCAAATGCTACTTTATTTTTTTAAATATTTTTTTCCACTTTCGAAACAAGCTAGGTGGGCTATTTCCTGACAATTTTCTTTTGTAAATAGTGGAAAAATAAACTTTTTTCTTTTGCTATTTTCTGCTCTTGTTACAACGTGTTGATATTTTCTGCACTATTTTAAAACTATTTTTTTTTTTTTGTCTTTGAAATACATATCACTATTTTCCTGCTATTTTCTGCTCTTCTCATAAATGTTCAGTTGTAATTTTTTTCTCCTTTAAAAGTTTATTTTCACTTTTTGGGGTGCTATTTTTTGCACTTATTTCTCGTTTAAGATTTTTTTTTTTTATCACTGTTTTGTCACACTCATCATTTTTTAGAATATTTCCTCCTATTTTTGTTTTCATATTTTATGACATCCTATTTTTTGCCTTCATTGTTTAAGGCATTTTTTTTTTTACTATTTTAGTAACTTTGTTAGACATTCTTCAACCTACAATAAATTGCCAACTATTTTCTGCCTATTTTTTAATTATTCCTTTCATACAAAATCATATTTTTTCACTATTTTCATGGCTTTGAAATGTTAAGCAAATAATTCTCTTTTACTATTTTTCTAACTGAATTTTTAAATGAATGTTGTAGTCTTGGATAACTAACCATATTTCACTTTACACATAAAAATTAATGGAATCTCTAGTTTCCAAGGACATTCGTGGTAGTGGAAGATCGATGCAGCTATAGCGCTCGAGATAGACGAACATGATGCTCTCTGTTCGTACAAATCTCATTTCTTCATGATTAAAATTTATGACCGTCATAAATTTAGCTCTCAGTTTTTACTGTGATTCACACAGCACTGAATTGCAGCCATCTGATCTAGATTTAATCGCTATTTTCCACGTTATACCTGTGGCCTCATAGTACTTTCAGCTAGATAGGGCGAGTCAAATAATACACGGCACCGACTGGGGTGAAAGAGACCACTTCTTAATATCACAGACACTATTTTCTTGATGTGGCCATGTGGGTGTAATTGTCATGGTGAGTTGGAATTCTGTTGGTAAATTTTGGATGGATCGATGCCCTAGCTAGCTACCTTGGCCTACACGCTCACACTCGGTATAAGTTATCTTTCCCACTGATCACACATGCTTTTCTCTCCATAGACAGTACATGGCTATGCACAATTCAAATGCATTACTGCATAGTATTACAGTATGTGTATTAGGCCTACTGATTACTTATTATGATCATTGTTATTGTTATAATTGCTGTTTTTATCATTATTATCATTATCATTAGTAAATTATGAATTCATTTTGTAATATGCAGTTAAAACATGTGACATCCTTTCGCACCCTGATCACTACCTTGACTGTCCGAGAGTGAAAGAGCACCTGGTCTTGGGAACTACCTGTCGATATTACTGTTCAGAAGGTTACAAACGAGAGGGTGGCTTTGAGAGGGAATGTACCAAGATTGGATTGAAGGAAGTGGAGTGGATGCCGAAAATTGCACCAAATTGCAGCCGTAAGTCAGTTTTATACCTCAATTTCAAGATATTGACACTTGGCATGTGAAATGACTGATAAGTCATAGCTTTGCGAGCTTGCTGTTTGTAATATCTGATATTAACAGCAAGCTGTAGCCTATAGGCTAAAGGGCATCCATTTCGCTGTGTGGAGAACCATGTAAATAAAACAAAAACACCATTAAAATCACCCTTTCTCACGAGCAGGTACCTCAGACTGCAAACTATACCTTCAGAGTTTGCTGGTATTCCCTGCTTTCTAATTGCATCATTATATAGATTCTACTTAATTTTCTAATTAAGAAGTATGATTTTTTTAGAGGAAAAGAGGGCTTTGCATTACCTTACAACATGCTTACAATTTTCACATCATTATCATTTGAATATGTCAGAATAAGATTAAGAGGCAATTGAACTTTATAATGTCAGATTTGTAAAATGATGGCAGTAATTAATATAATAAAGTGCTACCCTTCTAAATAATTTATGCCAATGTAAATACTATTGACCCAGTGCAGGGGGGGGGGGGGGGCCAGGGTATTTTGATGGGGGTGGCAAGATAACCCATAGGTAAATTTGTTTTTTAAATGAAAAAATAATAGAGGCATGGTTCTCGCCAGTACATAACACCCATGGTTCCAATACCATGCGTAAAGGGTTTCAGACAAGGAAGAACCATGTGTGAAATTGCTGCACCATGCGTGGCAACAAGGGTAAAAAAATATTGGAGTATATATTCCTAACAATAATGCTTTTTGGCAATGTATTTTTACTTTTATGCCATTAGTAGACAACTCCTGCTTACCAAGAAGTATTTTTCATCCTTTTACTATAGCATATACTGCTGCCACACCTAACTTTAGGTGTTATTCCATAAAACTTCCGAAACTTCCACGCTTTGCACAGAGTGGGAACCGTGTGTGGATTTTTTTCTAGTGAGAACCCTGAATAGAGGTATTATATAGTTGCATGACCAAGCCCTCTCTTTTAATCCCATGATCTTCTTTTTCCCTCCTCTTTTGCTTCTTTTTCTCCTCTTTTCTTTTCTTATCATATGAAAAAACATAGAAGGGTAATCACCCCCTGTTGCCCCTGTAGCACCGCCCTTGACCCAGTTACAGAAATGTGGTCACTTCAAAGATTAAAAAGGGTGTCCATTTTTGGTGGACGTGCATGTGGAATATGTGAGCTAAAATATGTTGGCTAAAACCTACAATTTTAGCTTCTAAGCATTAGAAGAGTCAGTCAAATCTGCCCTGCATGTCCCAAATTTGGTCCATTTTGAAACAGATGAAATTAACCTGTTGTGTATGATTGGAGTTTGGTTAAACACTCCTCCACAGACTCCAGCTATAGTTATCTCAGGCTAATAATGCTCAGTGGGTAAACCCAAGTAATCTGACATGAAATGACCCAGGCCAGCTCATACCTTTTTGCAGTAAATTGCGACTGCGGGATGCACTTTCTTAAACAAGTGGACTGCTAGTTTTATTGGATTCCATGCTTAATTACGCTATATTTCTCTGTGATTTGCAAAAACCATAGACTGTACCTTGCTCCTTGACTTCAGTTGTTTCGACATGCTTGATTGAGGCATTTCACAGTTTGGGAATGAATCAGGCACGTTCAGAGCCCAGGATTGCAGTTGATATTTACATATTGTGACGTCAATCTCTTGTTTACATATGTATTCCATATATAAAGGCTCCTCAAAATGATTTGGTAATTATTGGGTTATGTGGATTAATCATGCTGCATTTTGATTTATTCTCTTTTTTGTATTTCTTTATTTTTTTCTCCTACAGAAATAATTTGCCCACTTCTAGCTGATCCTGTGAAAGGTTCTGTATCATGCTCAGACAGCAACAATTATCACAGTGTCTGTACATATAGTTGTGCAGATGGCTATGGTCTTGGTTCAGGACTTCCCTCAACTCTCATTTGCCTCAGCAGTGAGACATGGTCTTCAGAAACTATTGATGCTTGTCAAGGTAAGGTTGCAAGATGCTCTTTCATCTCAACAAGATTTGGAAAAGTCACAATATTAAAGTGCATTTCATGACACTTTGTTTAGAGCCATTGATTATAAAGAGCAATATTCAATGTATTCTCTTCCATAATTTGATATGTCATACACCTGCAGATATTGAGAGTCCTGTATTTTCTGGCTGTGAAGCCCAGCTTCATCGGTCTATCGCTGCAAATGAAAGCGCATCAGTCTTCCAGTGGTCTGACCCTACTGCTACTGACAATGATGGTGAGCTTCCAGCTATCGCTAAGCCGCACTATCCCCAACCAGGAATCGACGAACTTGAAGCAAACTATTATAGTTTGACATATACGGCCACCGACATGGCAGGGAATCAGGAAACATGTAGTTTTCTACTTATTGTATCAGGTATGCTTATCAAATTATATTATTTCGGGGTTGGACTTCAAATATAATTAAGAGCAAGGGTATTTCAAATCTTTAAGAGAGGCGCCT